>JAPSES010000098.1:3891402-3919507 GCA_029822895.1 Maxillicosta whitleyi | reverse complement strand
AACCTGAGATGTATTAAGAAAAATAAGTATGATTTCAATAATATTATATCTCATCTTATTATCAACACAACTTACTGATCATAGTGTATCTCTTATATTGCTAAAATTGCACTTTAAAAAAAAAAAAAAAAAAGACATCTTGCGTTCGTGTTATTTACATTTTATTGTGAAAGAACAGTTTGTAAATGTAAATATTTTCAGAATGTAATTGTACTTTACCACATGAAACCAAGAGGATTATTTGGAGTTATTATTAATAGATTATTATGCTCTTGTTTTACTTCTTATCACCTTACTTTTTCCCATTGAAATACAGTCCAGTATGAAGTAGAAGGGTGTTAACAAATGACTTAATTAAATCCATGTAGAGACTTTTTTTTTTGGCCAAGCAGTGTATAATGTAAAAGATCATTCAAATATTATTGTGTATTAGTGTTGTCTTGTACTGTATGAGGTGGTCCCTGTATGACAGTGTTGTTTCCAGTCTGTTTCTGAATGACACAGCTGAAGTTCCCCACTATCACTTTGACTTCAGAAGCTGTGAGTGACTCCGTTAAGGAGGGATGGACGCCCACACATCACTCTCTTACTGACGAGAGCAGAAAAAGCTGCCGCCTCCTCACACAAGACGTGATTTCCAGGAAAAAGACGCATTTCCCGCCAAGACTTCAGCTAAAGGTTGTGCTTGCACTTTGTGAATGGGTTTTACTACTGCACGTAGTTTTGTTCACCTTTTTAAATTCTGATACTACTCCCTGCGTTACCAGTTTCCTGAATCATGTTTCTTTACGGTAAATGATAAATTTATATGGTTTTGTGGATAGTGTGACATTTTAACATTCCTTGAAGACAGGTTTTATGACAAGTTTACTTAGGTGGTGTCAAATAGGCAATGTATAATGTATGCACTGATTCTATTTTGTATGTAGTTACACTGCTAAAAAAAAAAAAAAGTACATTTACATTAAGAATCTGCTGGACCCTTCTACGTGGAGATGTACTTTAAGCATTTTCAGTTATTTTGGGTGAATAATTATGAAAAGGTTGTGTGAATGCTTAAAGGTGGCTTGTTTTGAAGAACTAAAAGAGTATACGTGCCATTTGTCAGAGTTGAAGGGAAATGATCAGAGTTCAGCCAGATCTCTAAAAACAAACTGTAAACTACAACTTTATGAAACTACTGATATCCTTGGATTTGCTCCTTTCCAATGCAAATAAGCTTCCATCCCCACTGGTGTGATTTACATTATATAATCAAATAAACATTACATGGTACTGAGTAGATCCCATAATGTTAAAACCATGTAGTATATCTCCACCTAGTGGCTAGTTGTAAGAATATTCTTATAGTAATACTTAAGAGGCTTGCACTTACATCAGACATTAAGACTAGAGTTAAAAACAAACAAACACAAAACTCAGAATGTAAGGTATTACATCTTTTATTTTTTTTGAAAAACAAGACAAGCCTGGACTCAGGCAAAGGAATCTTACAGTCCTCTCCATGCAGCGTACAGTTGTTGCACATTTGTAGAACCCACCAAAACCCTCACCAGACCTGATAATGGAATGTACCATTCCCATGTTCACACAGTTACCACTCCGACATTTAAAACTCAGTGCAACAGGGTACTCATTAAAACAAATGTGCTGTCACCATGAACTTTATACAGCGAAAACCAAAACTGCTTTTCTTAAAAAGGTCTTGCAGAGTAATGCTCTGGACAGGAGAGCAACACTGGTCCACCAAACAACATGAATGACTATTTGTTTTGCAGTTACTGCAATTTTAAGGATGAACAATTGGAAAGTGAGGTTAAAGTGTTAGAAATCTGGGGAGGGTTGTTTAATCTACTTCTTCCATGCGTGAAGCGTCGTCGTCACCGTCGCCTTCTAGTGGGGGGATCTCATCTGGGACGGATGTAGAGGTGGCCTCCTCTGTGGTAACTTCGTCATCGTCAATACCTAGAAAAGCACAAAGAGATCAGGTTACTTCAGAGTAATACAACTGGGAAAAAAAAAAGCCAATATTGCTTTTTTTTTGCGCTCACCCAGGCCAAGTTTGATCATTCTGTAGATGCGGTTTGAGTGGGTCTGTGGGTCGTCCAGGGAGAAGCCTGAGGACAACAGGGCGGTTTCAAACAGCAGGATGACGAGATCCTTCACAGCCTTGTCATTCTTGTCTGCTTCAGCCTTCTGCCTGAGAGTCTCCACGATGGGGTGGTCAGGGTTGATCTCCAGGTGTTTCTTGGCCATCATGTAGCCCATTGTGGAGTTGTCCCTGAGTGCCTGGGCCTTCATGATCCTCTCCATGTTGGCCGTCCAGCCGTATGTGCTTGTCACAATGCAGCAGGGCGATGACACCAGTCTGTTGGACACAGTCACCTGGAGGACATCCCAAAAAAGACACGGTAAGGTTTGAAAACATGCACACGAAGGGTCTGTAAAAGAGTCTGACCCACAGTAGAAACCCAAACGGGTTTAAGTTAATAAAACATGCAGACAATCATGTTAGAAAATGCTCAGATCAGAACGTCCATCTAGTTTACCTCACACCTGAAATGTCTAAATGTCGACCATTTGAAGAAAAAAAAAAAAAACAACAACTACTGAATGCTCACATTACCTGGTCAAACTTATGAAATTGTTAATAAAAAAAACGAGCAGTTAGATTACAGTCGCCACACACCTGTCTAAAACCTGCAAGTCAAATCAGGTCAGCGAAGACAAAATATGACAAAAAACACACACCCATTCAAGGTTATGCTTAAGACACAGGAGCTTTTCTTGCAACCAAGTAACTCACCGGAGTATAAATTTAAGACCACTTAGGAAACCTGTTACCAAACAAAACACTGTCAAACAGTAATCCTGAATCTTGACATGACAGCCTGACTGAGAAGATGAGGAAAGGGAAATTAAGTAAAATTCCAGATATTTAGAATTCCCAACCTTCTCAACTTTCTTGTCAAGGATCTCCTTCATGAGCTTGCAGAGATTCTCGAACTTGGCTTTGTCCTCCTCCATCTTTTTCTTCTCTTCCTCATCTTCTGGGAGCTCCAGACCCTCCTTAGTGACAGAGACCAAGGTCTTGCCATCGAACTCCTTCAACTGTTGGACACAGTATTCGTCGATGGGCTCTGTCATGTACAAAACCTCGAAGCCGCGCTTGCGAACACGCTCAACAAAGGCAGAGTTGGCAACCTGATCTTTGCTCTCACCTAAATGTGAACAGGGTAAATGAGGATCAGTGGTAGTCTTTATAAAAATAAATAAAAAAAAACATATCAGCAGAAGGCATGGTTATGACAGTCGTACCAGTGATGTAGTAGATGGACTTCTGGTTGTCCTTCATGCGGGTGAGGTACTCTGTGAGGGAGGTCATCTCATCTCCAGACTGGGAGCTGTGGTAGCGCAGCAGCTCAGAGAGTTTCTTGCGATTTTGAGAATCCTCATGGATACCGAGCTACAAATTGGGGAAAAAAAAAAAAGTTAGTTAGAAACCAATCACATGCATGAAAACTGAATAAAGTTTCCAAATGATCTCCATCACCACATAACCCACACCAATAAAGCTGCATTGTCATCTGAGTCAACTTAATGAATAGTTTATGGTAAGTGGGTACTAGTCTACTTACAAATTTATCAAATCTACACATCTAGAGCAATCATAAGTGCACATTACAGGAGGGAAAAAAACTAGCATCTCAGCTTTAGGATCTACATTTTACTCTGTTTTACTAAAAAAAAAAAAAAAAAAAAAAAAGTTGGAACTGTATCAATAAGCCTCAGACAAAAATAGACCTTGTGAATCCATGGAAAGGCACTGTAGAAGCAAATGTAGGGTGCAAAATGAAAAGCTTAAATTAAGAACACAAGATAAGGTCATTAAATTATATTAGTAATAAGTATCAATACCCGTTTGATTTAGTTACCTTGATGTTCTTGGAGAATGCTTCATAGAACTTCTTGTAGTTGTCCTTGTCTTCAGCCAGTTCAGCAAAGAGCTCCAGACATTTCTTGACAATGTTCTTACGAATGACTTTAAGGATCTTGCTCTGCTGCAGCATTTCTCTGGAAATGTTAAGGGGCAGATCCTCAGAGTCCACCACTCCACGGACGAAGTCTGTAGGTACACAAAAATGGAATTAATGTTAATTAATGTAACATTGCAGCACCATTATTATTTAATGAGACCTTAACAATTTGTGTTTTTTACTACAGTTGGTTAATGAATGTGTTGAGTGTACTGGTATTTTAAATTGCTAGTTTGACATCATACATCTGTGATAGGACTTCAGTCAGGTTCACTTACTCAGGTACTCTGGGATAAGCTCTTCACAGTTGTCCATGATGAAGACTCTCCTGACGTACAGCTTGATGTTATTCTTCTTTTTCTTGTTCTCAAAAAGGTCAAAAGGTGCACGACGGGGAATAAAGAGCAAGGCCCTGAACTCAAGCTGACCCTCCACTGAGAAGTGCTGAGAGACAGGGGGAGAGAGCTCATTAATATACCACCGAGCAGTGTGTGATCTGTTTAGAGCAGAGATTATGTCATCATATGTGCCCATTTAAATGCGACTGCTTACCTTGACAGCCAGGTGGTCCTCCCAGTCATTTGTGAGACTCTTGTAAAATTCTCCATATTCCTCATTTGTGATGTCATCTGGATTCCTGGTCCAAATAGGCTTTGTCTTGTTCAACTCCTCCTGATCAATGTACTTCTCCTTGATCTTCTTTTTCTTCTTCTTGTCCTTGTCTTTGGAGTCCTCTTCATCATCTGAGCCAACATCCTCAATCTTTGGCTGGTCCTCACCATCTTCCTTTTCCTCCTTCTCTTTCTCTGCCTTCTCCTCCTCTGCCTCGTCGTCACTGATCTCCTTGTCGCGCTCCTTCTCCACCTACAAAAGCAAAAAAGTGCATTTAAATTCACTTGCATTTAAATGTTTCAGATCTGAAAGCATGATAGTGCCAGTCAAGCTCTGGTACTTACAAACAGAGTAATGGGGTAGCCAATGAACTGAGAGTGCTTCTTGACAATCTCCTTGACCCTCTTCTCCTCAACGTACTCTGTCTGGTCCTCTTTCAAGTGCAGAATGATTTTTGTTCCACGGGTAATGGGTTCTCCTATTGATAAATTTAAAATTAGTTTATATAAAAATGCAAAACTGAGCTTCAAAGAAACATATCAAATTGCAGTTTCCATCCTGTGTGATTTGAGAATTCCTACAGTACAGAAATGCAAGATGCAACTTTCAAATTATGCAGTAAGGTGCCGGCACGTATGCAATGCGATACATTAGGATTAAAAAAAAAAAACAAAGCAAACCTCAAATGTACATATTAGCTTTAATAATGACACGGGTATGCATACCGCTGTTGACCTTGACGGTGAACGAGCCTCCAGCAGAGGACTCCCAGGCGTACTGCTCATCGTCATTGTGTTTGGTGATAACGACCACTTTCTCAGCAACAAGGTAGGCAGAGTAGAAGCCCACACCAAACTGACCAATCATAGAAATATCAGCTCCAGCCTGAAATAGAAGCATCATTTTAGGACACCGACTTGCAAAGCTACATATTGGCCCATTATCCCAGTTATTATGCAGACAGTACAGAAGACGACACTTATCTTAACCTTCACATTTTTGGAAATCTAGTTTCTTCCCAGTTTAAAGTCCTTCAGAATGATTTGTTTTATTGTTAATTCACTCCAACTTTGTAGATTACAAGTTATTGATTGTTGCTTTTAAAATGGTAACAAATACCAAATCAATACATTTAGCCTAGGAAAATCCAGTCTGACAGACTTTGTTCTCAGTGGGTGAAATACACTTGACTTTGTTGTTAATCATTACCATTTAGGCCATGTTTATCAACTTCTGTAAATGTACAACAGAAATTTTAGGTTTAGAAGAACCATTGCAGCCTCGTTGTCATACCCGCCAAAATTCATCCAAAAACCTGATAACTTTGACTTCGGTTAACCCCAATAAATACCTTTCTCCATCTAAATATTTGACCAGTCAGTAATATAAAATGAACTTTTGTCATACCTGCAGGGCCTCCATGAAGGCCTTGGTGCCAGACTTGGCAATAGTACCCAGGTTGTTAATGAGGTCAGCTTTGGTCATTCCAATTCCAGTGTCTACAAGTGTGAGGGTGCGGTCAGCTTTGTTTGGGATGATGTCAATTTTCAGATCCTTGCCACTGTCCAGCTTGGAGGGATCAGTCAAGCTTTCATAGCGGATTTTGTCCAAAGCCTGTAAAGTTGGCAATAAATAAATAAAGGTTCGTTATAGATTAGCTTAAAAGTATTGTAAGGCATTTCAACGTGCACTCTAAACACAACTCAGGCGACTTACATCAGAGGCATTGGAGATCAACTCCCTAAGGAAGATCTCTTTGTTGGAATAGAATGTGTTGATGATCAGGGACATCAGCTGAGCAATCTCTGCCTGGAAGGCAAAGGTCTCAGCCTCCTCCTCTTGGTGCATTTCTTCAGGCATCTGCACAGTAGAAAGATAATTCCATGTTTAGTACTGAAGGCGCTTTGTATAATATGTAAGAAACAATTGTTCGTGAGCATTTTGCCTGCTCGCTGATATTGGGAAAAAAATCCTTTCAGTTTCATTTAGTCATAGAAACAACCCTTAATTTGACTACAACTGTAGGCTGATTTCGCAAGGCTGGACCGCTGCCATCCTGTTTCTACAAATCAGCGGAAGTAGCAGTCAACCAACATGGCGTCAACCGACAGACAATGGACTCCGCAAACACGTGCTAATGAAGAGCAACCGATAAAAACAGTAATAATCTCTGATTATTTGGACACAAGACATAATGTGATTTACAAGTACAAAATGTAACCTTAGCGTTGTAAATTACTAGATAAATCTCCTTGAATCACCGATCATAATCTGTTACTTAAAGGTTAAAATCGTGTACAGCATAAATCCAGAGTCGAAATACACGTAAACACCATATATGTACATTATCATATTGACGGTAACGTTACACATCTGGCCACATCAGGACAGATTGTAATATTATAATTAATATCTTAAAAGATTAAAAAATATATTTAAAAAAGGCTTTACGGATGAATCGATTACCGCATAAATCTAGTACTTCTGATAAAATGTGTTACGTTTTAGATGACAAACAACCAACTAGTTAACGTCAAATAAACTGAATCGGCAGAGGTATCCTCATTACACCTGACTTGGTGCAAACCAAGCCTGGTTCGGCCTAAATGCTGCAGAGTGCCGCATTTATCCTCCGCCTCTTCACAACACGCCATTTGGCAATGACAGCAAGTGTAAATTTCACTGTTCTATCACGATTTCCTCGCATTACACCCCTCGGACCGAATAATACAAGCTGAAACCGAAAAGATAGTCATGTTAAACATGCTAAGGTTATCGTGACTCATGAGCTCGCATCGTGGACGCATCCATTTCATTGTTTAGCGATGGGATAGCAAAAAAAACTCTGAATAAAATGGAATACGACACGTCCTGATCACAAGTAAAACCTTAGATGTACATACCTTGTTTATTTCGGTGACTTTTCTTGAATAAAATGCAACCACAGTATTGTCCCTTCTGCTCTCTGACGCAGGGAAAAGGAAAGGGACTTCCTTTTAATAGACCGGAATCTTTATACACATGCGATTCAGTGTTCATATCCATCCGCGGAGCACCCTCAACCAGTGAATCTAGAATGCTGATATAGATGCTCTGTCATGGAATCAACGTTTGTGGTCATTATACTTAGAAATAGTGACTAATGAAACATCAGAGCATTAAACAATAGAAATTCAAAGAAACAGGTCATGGATATCATGCAAGAATACAATATTGAATAAATATATGTATATGACTGAAGATCATTGCACATAATGTACTAGGAGCATGTAGGGAACATGGAAGGAATGTACTCATATCTATATCGCAAGTAATAATAATAACAATAATCATCATGATATTAATGATGATTAGGTCATAATTCCGACTTTCGATATTTTATGTATACATGTCCAAGAAAGTACTGGTCTGAGACCGACCATTTTGTCCTTAGAATTTACCATATGCTGTCACAGCTAGAAATATAGGCATTATTATAGAGCATTACATGGAATATATTTAATAATTCGACGTTTAGTAAATGAAAGATTTGGATATTAGTATGGATCTTTATTATCTCACGGAGGAATATTTCAAACCAGAAGGGAGTAGTTCGGTTCTTCTAGCACCTTCCATGAAAAACCCGCCTAAAAGTGACGTCACGTGCTTGTCATCTACAGGCCTCGCTCTGCCCAGCTGCTGTGAAGAGCTAGCACAACAAAAAAACCATAGCAACCAACCGATCTAATAATAATCCATGGCAACCAAAAATTTAACAGTCTGAAGAATTATCATTAACATAAACATGTACAAAAATGTTGGAATCATGTGCACTGACAACGTATTCATTCCTAAATTTAAGGCTAAAGACGTTCATTTTGTCTTCTGTACTAATTATATTTTGCTTTTTTCTTTTGTTCAGACAAGGTAGAATTGCAGGACATATTAAACAGGTAACATTTAAAAACTACCTCTGAACTGTATTATCTTTAGGGTAGACAGAAACGAAAACAAAAATATTCTAACGACGAAGACAAGATTCCATATTACAGATTATTTTGCATCACAAAACCCTAAAACTGCAGAAATTGATGTTTGTACTTCATGATTTTCACCCTTAAATGATAATGTTGAATATTTCTGACAACGCAGGATACAGCAATTTAAGTTAAAACCTTTTTTAGTGTTTTAACTTTGTGTTGACGAAAATGTGTTCACATACTACATACACCCACTTGCCGAAACTTCCTTTGTTTACTTGAAGAACCGCATAATATATGTTAATCCACTTACAATTGATCTCATTAGTTCTTTCAACAGCTAAGTTTACAAAACAACCGTAAAAACACTATAAAAACAGTAAAGGGTATTCAAATGTCAGAGGAGTGGCATTTGTATCGTTTTTGTTTTCGGTTTAATTAAAATGGCACTGTATTTGGTTTAACAGAAAACGGTTAATTTCGAGTCAGACAATTTAGATTTTGGGGTTGTGTGATATACGACCAAATGCTTAATCCAAAATATAACATATGAACAAAAATGCATTAAACTCTACATTATTACCACCTGTATGTATAAAGTTTTTCTTGTCCAAGATGTAATTAACAAATCAAATGTTGTCTCTCTGTTACATGCCTATTTAGCTAAATTATTTCCAGCAATTCTTTAACAGAATAGGTCCTAAGTCTGGAAGAATATATCTTTCAATTAAGTCATTTATTCGCCTAGAAATTTTATCATGGACAGATAATTTCACGTAGCCGCAGCATCCCGATAAACAAAACAAGCGCGTCTGTAGTGCGGCGCGTAGTGCGCCTGCGTCAATGTTTTTGTAGGCCCGTGAGTAGCCAACGTGCTAATCCAACAAACGAAACCTTAGAAAGACTTCCAACATTTATAATCTTCGGATAGCGTTTGTTTAGGCTCCCGAAACACCGCCGGACACTGGGTAAGTCTATATCGATACGTTCATGTTTATTAAGAAGTCATATCTAATGCTCTTTAATGAGTTTTTGCTCCTTAGATAACGACAGTCCGACCTAGCGTTAGCTTAGCTCAATTTAGCTGTACCGGGAGATAGTAGCGTGCTCAATGCTAACTAACTAATTTGCGCGTTTTGGTAACATTTATCTGAAATAAATTTATATTGTGCAACTCAATGAATTGCGGTAAAATGTAATAATAACACAGTTATCGTACGTCTTTAGGAAAGTAAGTTAGACTCTGTTTCTGAGCCTTAGCTACGTCAGGCTAATTACATCTTGCTATCAGTTCAGCTGGAAATCAAAAGTACTATGACAGAAACGGGATAGACTAACATTGGAATGATTAACAAAGTTTTCTGTAAATAATGAGCGATTGTACTTGCTTATGTTTCAATAATATTTCTTATATTGAGTTATCATTGTCATGATTGTGAAATCGTGTGTGAGTTTAGTGCATCATGCTTAGAAAGACTAAGAACTGGTCCTGCTACTCTCCATCAGGTCGGTTCAGTACACATCCAGGATGTCCTTCCCCCCTCATTTAAACCGGCCGCTTCTGCCACCTCCTGGGATCCCCCCTCAATATGCTGGCTTTCCCTCTGGTAAGGACTCAGTCAAACTTCCAAGAAATGGTGTAATCTTGCATTTACTTACTTGCTGAATTTTTCCTCAGCGATACATTTACAACTTTTTGGAACATCACAATAGTGATTGGAAACGTTTTAAATTTACACTCATGTTATTACTCAATTCAAAGATGAAAAGTTTTTTTTAAAGATCATTTTAAGATTCTATGTTTATTTTATTATGCAGAAATATCGTCTTGTTGATGTATACTTAATTTGACGGTTGCAGGAACGCCAATGATCCCAGTCCACATGGGCATCATGACACCCACCCCTACAGTAATGGTGCCCTCAGTGCCAGTGGTCAGTAAGCCTCCTGTACCGAAGAAGGACATTCAAGCTTTGCGAGCCAAAGAGAATGATGAGAACAGTGGCCCCACGACAACTGTGTTTGTGGGGAACATATCAGAGAAAGCCTCAGATATGTTGATCAGGCAGCTGCTGGCGGTAAGAGACAGAGTAAAGTTGGTACTCAAAATGACGAATTTTATTGTTGAAAAGTAGCTGTCAGACAACCTACTGAAATTGTAACATTCGATCAATTCTACATCTCTTAAACGTCGCTGTTCTCATAAACATTTGAACATTGTGCTTCCTTTATAGAAATGTGGAATTGTCCTTAGCTGGAAGAGAGTTCAGGGAGCATCTGGAAAGCTACAAGGTAACTAAAAACATATAAGAAAATTTTGAACATGTACATTAACCTTAATATGTTCATTATTATGTCATTATCTTAGAAAAATACTTTGGTCCAGGTTGTCTTGTCTACTATTGAAACAGACCTTACAGATCAGGGTTTACTCCTGGAGGATTCTGTTGGGTGTCTGTTAATTGGGTTACTCAGGCTCTGTTCATATGAAGACGGTTTTGGTCATAGCCCTAAATGTTTTCTATCAGATTGGCCTTTCGTCTATAGGAAACCAGTGTTTTCAGTCACAGAAACTGTAACCTTTTGAAACCAGGTCCCAAAGTGGATACATTTGAAAATACCGGTTTCATATCTTTGTATGTACAACCAAACCACAATGTCTCCAAAATTATCTCATAGCCCCACCTCTCTAACCTTTCTCCTCACAAGCAAGACGCCACTTCACAACAACGACAGACTAGAGAGTAGTGCTCATGCTACAACAGCTATTGAGCTTGTTAATCAAAATCTTCAGCTATTCTTTTATTACAATGAGCAACAAACAACCATAGCTAGCAATATTTACTACATGGTCTTGGATCTACTGCAGAGAGGGGCAGCCAGGAGGTAATACTGACTCAGACATGGTAGAACCAGGCAAGCTTTATGCACATGCTGCACATCTTTGCTTTTTGCAAGACCATTACAATGCCACATACAGGCCTGGCATTTGTTTTGCATAGTTTTCAGTTATTCTCTGTGGTTTCATGTGAACGCAGATACTTCCTGAAACAACTCCCATGTTTATGAAGGACTTTTGAAAATGACAAAGCAAAAGATCAGATGGGTTAAGATGCATGTCCGTGTGGACATAATCTAAGAGTCTGGTTAAGACTAGCTTTAAATGTAAAGTGTCATGGTTTAACTTTTGTTATAACATAGTGCCGTGTAAATAAAATGTGATTGATTGACCTTATTTATTGGTACTGTATTTTATGTTACCTGTACTCGCTAACTGCCCAGATGTCTTGATATTTTTCAGATGCAAATAATAAGCATGTAATTGGGTAGATGAAATAAATATTTTTATGCTATCAAAGTATGACTCTGTACTCTAACATCTTTTTTTTTGTTCTATGTTTATCTGTTACAGCCTTTGGTTTTTGTGAATACAAAGAGCCTGAGTCCACATTAAGAGCCTTGCGCCTACTTCATGATCTCCAGATTGGAGACAAAAATTTGCTGGTTAAGGTAGATGCCAAGACTAAAGCCCAGCTAGATGAGTGGAAGGCAAAGAAGAAGACTGCAAATGGGGTAAGAAATCTGCTTTATATATATATATATATATACATTTAAGATATCTCCCATCTTGCGTCCATGTTGCTTCTACGCTCTTATATCTTTGTTCAGTAAAGGGAACGTGTATATAACTACTGCAACAAAATGGGAATATACTAAAGGAATTACACAACACCAAGTAGATAATTTTTCAATTTTGGTTTTTCTAGAAAGAGAAGTCCGAGGATGGTGGAGATGATGAAGAAGAGGTTTTAGATGAAGAGACAAAGAAGAAAGACCAGATTATTAAAGGTGCCATTGATGGATTGATGCGGGAATATGCTGCAGAGCTAAACGCACCATCACAGGATGAGGATTCCCAACGAAGAAAGAGAAAAAAGGAGAAAAAAGAAGAGGTGTTTTCCCTTAATTTTTACCTCTTATTATTCTTCACATCCTTTTAAATTTTGCAGATTATTTAACCTTTGTTTGTTTACAGGATGACATCAACACTATTGATATGGAGGAGGACAAGAGAGACCTGATTTCCAGAGAGATTAGTAAATTTCGAGACACTCACAAGGTAAAGTGACTCTTTTGATCTTGTTGTTATTACA
Source organism: Maxillicosta whitleyi (assembly GCA_029822895.1). Lineage (NCBI taxonomy): Eukaryota > Metazoa > Chordata > Actinopteri > Perciformes > Neosebastidae > Maxillicosta > Maxillicosta whitleyi. The sequence goes on along the minus strand of JAPSES010000098.1, from coordinate 3,906,745 downwards.
GGGTTTGGACAGCAGCTCCTCACATAGTTCACTCACTCTTATACTTTGCACATTTATTAAAAAAAAAAAAAAAATTGACACATTTACCATTTACACTGTTACAAATTGGCAGTCCTGAATTTTTCCAATATTCTTTGAAATGTTTGATGTTCAGTGTTCAAACATCACAAATAGGCAGACAGCTATTATTTATGTCACCTTTCTCAGGGCTGATTTGACACCTTTTGACTACCATAGTAAAACTATCTAGGTGTGACCATTATACATCCATTCTTCATTCATCACACAAAAATGCATGGAGACAATGTAAAGTTACTTAAAAGCTAATCTATTCATTAAACCCCACCATTATGATAGTGATCATATGGTGACTAAAGCAAGATGAATCTCAGAGCTTTGGAAAAAGTTGCGAGGATAGGATGTAAGTATCAGCTTTCATTTATTATATACATATACTGGGCGTCCCCCTCTTGAGGACTTGCATAGGGGCAGCTGTACCGCAGTGTTGTTCGTTGGCCAGGGCTTTTCATGCTCTTGATACAGCCAACCATGTGACAATATAAAAGTTCCCCCGTTATTTCTTCCCTTTATGATAGAGTTAGTGGTACTTTAAATGCAGGGGTGTCAGTGAACCTGTGCGAGTCCTCTGTAAGATTATGGTCTGTCTTAATGGTGTTCAGAGACTCTTGTCAAATAACCACTGCAGTGACTTTGGCTGTAGCCTTTATTATGCTAGTGCAGGGGGGCGCCCTCTCCACAGCGGCACGTTGATCTGAAGACTAACAAGGTACGTGCTCTCTGTATGCGATGCTGTGATTTCTTTCCTCATCTTTCCATCAGGCTCTCTTGCCATGTTTTAAGTGAATTCAGTGAAAAAGTGAAAAAAAAAAAAAGCTAGAAAAGTTCATCAACCTCCCAAAACAAAAAGTGTCCATAGCATATTTGATTATTTATTTTCTAATTATCCAGGTTTTCGTAGCTGTTATTACAATAAAACACTGCTTAAAGAGTTGTATTACAGGGCACAGTGACACATCTGTCAGCAAAATCATGTTAAAGTAGTTTTTCTGCTCATCTCTGCAGTCAGACAAGTATTTGTACAATTGCTGGTAGACACCGTAGACAGGTAAGTAAAATTCACTGGACAGATGTAAAATTGGACACCCACCTAGCATTAAAACCAGGATTTGTACCAGGCTAAACACAATAATAATTAAACCTAAAGTGATTGCTAACATTTCCCATCATCTCCTCATGAAATTTCTCCTGAGTTGCATTAGACCCAAGGCTTTCATTTTATTGTACATATATGTATATATTATCTTACAAGTGTTAAATGACATAATTTACAACATTTATCATATTTAATTACTACTTGTATGGTTACATCACTATTTCTGAACTTTGAATGTAATAAAATGCAGTATACAAGCTTGTTTCTGCATCTGATGCTATTAAAACTATACATTTAGCTAGTTAACTTACTAGCCTTGTGTCTAATGCTGTACCTTGGTGTGTGTGTGTCTGAATAATGAGCCATGAAGAACCATCGAAGGCAGCTGCAGGGGTAAGACCGCTTCTACAATTTCATTTATCTGTGCAGAAATGTAACTGATGTCCATTTCTTGTTCTAGCATTTTTTACCAAATGACTTTGTATCCATTGAAATAAAGGCTGTTATTGATGATGATTATGATGATATTATGAGCAAGACAGAATCCCATAACGTTTTTCCCTTGTATACCGTGTGACCTGCTTTCCTCCCAGGCCTAACTTAAAAGGCTTGTAAGGGCAGCGAAGGGCTGAATCCATAGTTCAACACCTGTAAGTCACAAACAACTAGTTCAACAAAAGACTGACGCCTGTTTTCTGTTTTTGTTTTCCTTGTACTGAGAGGAGGACTCTTAAGCAGAGAAAAAGCATTGTCTTTTGCAGCACCTTTTTCTCATTATGAATGATTCACGTTGGACATGTTCCACAGATCTTTTTGTCCATTTAAGTGGTTTCCAGTTACGTCTTTGCTAAAGATGTAGGTTCTATTGTAAATAGAAGAAATAAAGCTTATATTAATTTAGATAAGTGACGGAGCTGTCTCTCTGTGAGGGAGAGCTTTTTATTCCAGCTTTTTCCAGTGTCAGTTTTATAAGTATAGCTTTTTTGCAAGTTTTGAACAGCATAGTTCAGGGCATGGTTCCATATTAAAATTCTTGAGTCCTCAAAATCTGGAAACCACTTGATCTGTGCATTGTAGCTAATTGAGTGCAAAGACTTACTTTGCTCCGTGATCCTGTGATTCTTTCTGCTGAGCATGTGTGTCTTGCTCTGCAGAAACTGGAAGAGGAGAAAGACAAACGGGAGAAGGAGCGCCTGGAGTTTGAGCGAGAAAGGAGGGAACGTGAAAAAGAGCGAGAGCGGGAAAGAGAGCGGCGGGACCGTGAGCGTGAGAAGGAACGAGAGAGGGAGAGAGAGAGGGAAAGGGAGCGGGAACGGGAGAGAGACCGAGACAAAGACCGCGATCGCAGGACCAGAGAAAGAGAGCGAGACAGAGACTGGGATAGAGACAGAAGTCGTGACAGGAGCCCGGAACGCAGTCGATCCAGGTAAGAATGTCAAGAGAGCCTGGAAATGAAACTAATCAAACAAAACAAAGAAGAGATCAATCTGACAATCGAATGAATAGAAAATAACCTGGACTAGTGGTGTCACTTATTTTGGCTGATTAAATATGACCATCCTTAATCAACATATTCCTGAGTTCCTGTCGGTATTGACACTTTTGTTGTTGCAGGGAGGTGAGTCGGGACCGAGACAGAGAGAAGAAACGAGACCCAGAGGATGAAGAGGAAGCCTATGAACGCAGGAAGCTGGAAAGGAAACTTAGGGATAAGGAAGCAGCCTATCAGGAGGTGTGTGGAGCTCAGTGACTACAGACGCAGACCAATGTATCTTTCAGTGACACAGTGTTATGTGTGATATAACTGGTTTTTTGGAGCTGACCTGCATTGTTCTGATCATAGCGTTTAAAAAACTGGGAGCTCAGGGAGAGGAAGAAGGCACGGGATTATGCTAAGGAAGCGGAGAGGGAAGATGAACGCAGACGAGAAATGGTGAGTACATGGAATGGTTATCACACAAACAACATTTCTATACCGTCCGTTTTCCCCACTGGAGGTGGTTGACCGGTCCATGGATTCCTCACCTCCACATTTCTCTGTCTGCTTTTCCAACCCCATCACCCTCATATCGTCCTCAACCACATCCTTCCATCACCTCGCCGGTCGTCCCCTCCAAAGCGTTCCTGCCACCTCCATCGTTAACACTCCACCCACTTCCGTATCCTCCCCTCTTCTCCACACATGTCCATACCACCTCAACCGCTGCCTCCTTAACCACACCTCCATCGATTCTACACCCACCCTCTCTGCAACCTCCGCGTTAGTAACCCTTTCTTTCATCGTAACTCCACACATCATCCTCAGCATCTTTCTCTCTGTCCAAACCAGTTTTCTTAATTCATTCACTCCCACACTCCATTTTCCCGCCCCATACCCCAGCACGCTTCTGACACACCCCTTATACAACCTCCCCTTCTGCTTCAACCCCAGCTTTCTTCCACACAACAAACCTCCTAATTCCTTGAAACAATCCCTTGATCCCCCAATTCCTTGATCCTACTGTGCAATATCAGGTAGTGATTTTTCTGATATGAAAGCTATTATCCTGGGTAGAAACTCTTTTTATCTGGTATTTATTTCAGTACGTGGGGATATAAGACTACAACATTTGAGAGGACAAGTTGATTTATTATCCTGGAGGCTGTTGAGTTATAGACCTGTATTTTTTGTTTTATTACACTTCAGGTGAAGGAAGGCAAACGACTGAAAGAGTTCCTTGAAGATTATGATGATGACAGAGACGATCCGAAGTACTACCGGTAAGAAAACACAAATGTATTAATTCAACCTTTATTTCATAATTGAGGTAGAGGTCCCGTATATAGTATAGCTAAAAAACTAAATGATAAAGAATAAACAAAGAGAAGCACTTAAATTTATATTGATTAAAAACAATAGAAGTCAATTTAGCAGCTGAACACTGGAGGTAAAGTATAAATGTCTAAGATGTAAAGAAAAAAAAACTTTTATTTTGACATGCTTTGAACATGTACTTGTGTAAATAACTTTTTGTACCTGATATTTTAAACGGCTTGGTTTGCAGTTGAAGTCTAACCCCCTCAGAGAATTGTGCCGTATGTAAATTCTAGTCATGTGCCATGTGTCTGCAAAAACAGTAAAACGTAGCGGCAGATGCTGTGTGACCCAGATCTGACTTGTAGCAGCAGATGCTCCATTGCAGCTACGGCCATTGTTCTGAAGGCTGTTATTTTTGGTGTGACCCCTAGGGGCAGTGCGCTGCAGAAGCGTCTCAGAGACCGAGAGAAGGAGATGGAGGCGGACGAGCGTGACAGGAAGAGAGAGAAGGAGGAGCTGGAGGAAATCAGACAGAGGCTGTTAGACGAGGGACATCCAGACCCAGACGCTGAGCTGCGCAGGGTGAGCCGCTCTGTTACGATATATACCAGTGTGTGTGCTTGTACATGTGTAATGAGGGGGTGTGCTGTGTGTTGTCTTTGTGAAGGTCACTTCATCGTCCGAGTCTTTGTGCATCTGTGCATCAGCAGTGTCCAGCTTTCATTGCCTGCTGACCTTCTTTTCTGTAAAACGCAGTGATTGGGTGGTGATTTTCTGCATGTTTGTCTGTTATTGGCCAGATGGAGGAGGAAGAGGAGGAGCGTCTGAGACAGCCCCCCATCATCCAGGAGCCAGAGCCTGAGGAAGACCGCGACCGCCACAGGGGTTCACGAGACCATCGGGACCACCGGGACCATCGAGACCATAGGGATCGCCGAGCGGAGCAGGACCGAGCAGAGGCCCGTCCACGCCCCGCCCACTCAGACGACGAGGTGGAAGAGGGCGAGGAGGATGATTATGACAACGATGATAACCCAGACACGAAACCTACAATGAAGCCCACGATGCGGCCCATCACAGCAGCACCCTCAGTGTCCTCGGCCAGCGGCAACGTGTCGCCCAACACACCTGGGGACGAGTCGCCCTGTGGAATTATCATCCCCCACGAGAACTCGCCTCCTGAGGCCCTTCCACAGGAGGAACACCGGCCCAAGATTGGCCTCAGCCTCAAACTGGGTGAGTGCGTGGAAAACAAACAAAATAACTAGGTCTTATCTTCACAAAGAGCACTCAAATAAATAGTTGTAGATACTATTTCTTATTTTTTTGTTGAACTCAGAGAAGATTTGTTTGATTAAAAGTAAGTGTCATGACCAAGATTAAGAAAGAAATCAACATAAAATGGAATGAAGGATAATTCAGTGAGACCAGCTCCCCATGTTTAGGTCATTTTTTGGTAACTTATTCCACATAAAGGAAGCAGTATATTTTAATTTTAACACCTTTATTTTTACTACAAATAGTATAAAGTCATGGGACTAGATCCCCCTGTTTTTTTTTGTTTTTTTTTTACAGAAGCAATTGGGGAAAAAAAACACTTGTTTTCGGTTTAACAGCCATATGTACTCCACAAGGAGTATAAATATCATTTCAACTGTGGCATAAACTTTTGTATTTTTGTCATTTATCAAAAAAATGTTTTCTTTTGGCATTTCAAACACCTCCTACCAAACACCGTGGCTCTATTCTCTCTCAACATGTATTTCCATTTGACTAGAAAAACGCTACAACACTGTCTTTGTCCCGGTTGCTCTCACCACCTATAGGTATGAACCACAAAGAGCCCCATTCTTAGTGCGTACTCAAATCTAGTCCTGGTAATATCTCCTACACTTTAGAGTTTGAATAAGAAAATGACACATGGAGAAAGAAGAGCTGTTTCTGGAAAAATGAAATGGACACAAACTCCTGTAACATTTTGCAAATTTATGCTTTACGAGCAGGTGACCTATCAATTTTTTCACTTATTAAAAAGTTATTCACTAAACAAAACTCTTAAAACACAGAAGTATGAATCACACAAGAACCAATAAACAGCATGTGCTCTCGACTCAGGTGAATCAAGTGAAGTGATGCAGTAAAAGTACATTTTTATTGTAGATTTTAAGGATTTACTGACTTGAGTTTCAGTATTTCACCAGGCATTTGCACATGAACAGTCTGAACCTCTGCTTTCAGTTTTAATTGTAACACTTTAAGTTAGTTTTTTTTATAAATTTTTTTTTTGTGTGTGTGTGATGATGTTTTCAGGTGCCACAGGCAGCCCCAGTCAGCCCAACGCAGGTAAAAGGAAGAAGCTGCCGGTCGACAGCGTCTTCAACAAATTTGACGATGAAGAGGCAGACGAGCAGCCCCGGAAGAGGAAGCTGGTGCCTCTGGATTATGACGACGATAAGAGCTTAGGTGTAGACGGGGCAGGACTCTCCAACATAAAAGGAGCCAACTCCGAGGAGAAACGCAAACACATCAAGAGCCTCATAGAAAAGATTCCCACAGGAAAACCAGAACTGTTCTCCTACCCACTCGACTGGTCCATGGTGGACACGGTGAGGACCATGAACGCAGCACATTTAACTCAACTCTCTAAGATCACAGATTAACTATTCAGTCGCTATAGATTAACTAACATGATCACTTTCCCCCAAAAATTACAGTTAAAACTAGTTGCAGGTCGATCATATATATATATATATTAATCACAAGCTGCAGTAGGTGGTATTTTTTAACAGGGGAATGGGAGTAAACACCCACTCCACATAATATACTATGACCAAATTTCATGACTCATACTTAAGCCTTTCACAGTTAATTACAGAAGTATTTGAGCTAATAGTCATAATCCTCTCAGTTCAGTTGCATGAAAACAGCTGGATGAAACTAACAAATGTCATATTTTCTTCATTTCTGTTAATTTTCTGCTGATAATTTGTTAGCTTCTGTATTTTTTGTGTGATTTACAGTAATAGGTTTTGCATTTTGATACTGTCAGTGTCCAATTCTTCATCTGTATGTGTATAAGCCACTAAACTGTAAGACATGACAAACATGATTAATTGCAATTATTTGTTTATTCTTCACTAAAATCATATATGACCAGATTGTGACATTTGTAATTCTATCAGGTTAAAATGTATCCTCCCCATTTTTAGATTGTGTTGTATGTAAATACACTTATGTAGGAGAGTTTTTCGGAAACATTAGTGTAACCTGCTTTATTCCTTCTGTCTTCTAGACGCTAATGGAGCGCCGTGTTCGCCCTTGGATCAATAAAAAGATCATCGAGTACATCGGGGAAGAGGAGCCGACATTAGTGGACTTCGTCTGCTCTAAGGTAGTGATCATTGATCATTTGTGCATGTGATTCACGTGACATTAAAAGATGAAAACATACTAATGGGTTTTCTGTTTTGTAGGTGATGGCTCACAGTATGCCACAGAGTATCTTAGACGACGTTGCTATGGTGAGTAATGAATTTCACTGTTGGATTCATGAGCATTATATTAAACCGTCAGTAAAAATAATGTAATGTGTAATGGCTAAAATTATGCCTTTTTTTTTAAAAACAATTTTTAGTTTTTCCAATACTTTTCTTGTTGCTACTTATTAACCCATAAAGACCCAAACAGACATTACCAACCAAAACTAGTTACACCAATTATTAACAGGTATTGATAGGAATAGTGGCTAAAAAAGTATTAGAACACAATTATTCATCTTTTCATGGTCATGAGTTATGACCCATTTGGATGTTCAGAGGCTTTGTAGTTACCATGGAAACACTGTCATCTTTGACAACATTGATTCACCAGTAAAACCCAAGCAGTTGGATCAATGACAGTGGATGGATTCACTTAGTTTATGATAGATTTTACAGAAAAAAAAAAAAAAATCATTTCCTACAGTTTTCTGTTTTTGCTACAACCATCAACTTTAATCTGAGCTTTTATGAACATCTACATGATCAGTGAATTAAATACAGGAAAATGTCTGATTTATGCTGATAAAATGTAAAATACAGTGGATAATGTGACATATAAATGGTGTTAAATCACTTCAAGGTTAGATATAGAATAAACTTCATTTGGGAGCTGACACAAAAGTAGTGTCAGGGTACTACGAGACAAAAATAATACTATGAACACTTAAGTAATACTGAAGACAAATGATTGTGTATTCACCTGAATGGACAGATTTTAATCTCCCACTATTTTTTTTTTTTTTTTTGTAATTTCCTAATTGTTATCTACATTTAACCTTTACTTAGTAATTTATCAGCATTTACTACAATATCCTACATTATGATTTTCATTTTTCAGCAAAAGTCAGGTTTGTGTCCATTTTATTCACTGTTCCTGTACCAAAACAGACTTTCAATAATATAATGACTTAAGTCTTATTTATTTGCTTCTTGTACCGGAATTGATAAGTCATATTTTTGGCTAAATTGTGAGATCTGCATAACTTAACTCTCTGAACACTGTTACTTCATCTTTACAGATCTCACAATTTGACCAAAAATGACAGGTGTTTATGTTACGAAGCTAATAATATGAAGATTCTCACTTATCCATTTAATCTAAATTAGTTTTTTGCTCGCTGAATATTAATCACAGCCTTTTTCTTACTTGTTTTACTGTAGATTTTGACTGTCCAAAAACGTAACGAACATCTTACCTTATTCTCGTGACGCTAACACGTTTCTCCTCGTCCTCCTCAGGTTCTTGATGAAGAAGCCGAAGTCTTCATAGTGAAGATGTGGCGGTTGCTCATTTACGAAACGGAAGCGAAGAAGATCGGACTTGTGAAGTAAGCCACATAAATGAAGATCTTTTCTTTTTTTTTTTTTTCATAGTGTATAAAAGTGTAGCAAAAGTATGTCACCCCCAAACAAAGCGACTTCTCCATACCAGTCCAGACTGTAACTGCAGGTTCTATTCATTCTTACATTTGCACAGGTCATGTATTTTTGTTTAACATATACTCAGGCAACACCCACCTCTGTTCACAGGTGCTCATTGTGTCTGTGTGCTTTTGTGTATATACAGTAAACCATTATTTGACTGATGGGAGAATTGTGAGAGGAAACTACTGACAGACCCAGGACCATCGTTCTGCTGCCAGATACGGTCTTTTAGTTTTATTTATATACATGCCAACATTTGTAGGATGCATACCGGTTTTTAAATCTTTCTAAAAGTTCTTGGTTTGAGATCCGATTTGCAGTCGAATGTGGTTTGGTTTAGTCAACACAAACGTAAAGGATGTGTAACTAAAAAAAAAAAAAAAAAAGATGTGAATTTTTTTTTTTTTTTCTGGGGTTATTTATTCAGGGATGTGGACACAACTCAACTGTATTTCTGTCAAAAATACCTTCCTTAACTTCTCCTTCTCACATTCCTTATAAATGTGGTGGCATGTAGTCGTCCTCAGACAGTTTCACCATACACCGAGCTGCCATTTTGTTACATCCCTGTGACAACCCCCGCAGCTGTCAAAGCACACAAGTCATAACCACTAAAGGAAAAACGAGCTAAGAACGGGAAAACTATTTCAAGTTGTGAAGATGCTCTCATTTGTTTTTGTATTGGTGAACATTTGAATAAAAATCGATTTTTATAGCTGTTGTGTTGCTGGTGTTTTGTTTCTTCGCTGCCCACTTACTTTCATATTAAATATTAGTTTTCACATCAGTTTGTTTATGACCAAATAAGACTGAAAATGACTTGTTTCACATAGAATAGCCTGAAAAAACCTTAGGACAGAGGTATTATTAAATATTTACATCTATAAAGCAACTTGCATAAAAATTCTAAACATGTATCATCACGAGCAAACTGAAATTTCAGAAAAGTGCGATTTTTTTTTTTTTTTTTACAATATTATGCCTTTGCTTATTTACACAGTGGGTCAACAAAATATTTAGTTAAAAGTTAAAATTGCACTTTAAGTTTCGGTACATTTCATGTTCATATTTGTTAAAGTTACTATTTTTTAAAAGGATTTTTAAGTAACATTTTAATGTAATTTTTCTTGTAAAGTTTGTATAAGTTCGACACAAAATGCCTCTGAACACACACTAATGCTGTCACAATTTCATAAAACACTACAAACATATTCCAAAACAACATCTTTTAAGAACACGTACTACTCCACCACTGGGTTCTGTTAACTCAGGTCACTTCAGTAATGATTTATGACGGCTGATAAGCACATACTGCACCAGAGGACAGCCTCATTACACTACAGGAAACCACTGGATCACCCAAAAACACTTCAATCAACTCAGGGATCATTCATAATACCAAAACAATAATCTAAACCACATTAAAAACATAAATGAAACCTGTCCAATGCAGAGACTTTAAAGCAAAACTACTAAACTACTGCATCACTACCAGAAAAAAACATTAGAAACAACCCAAAAATAGCTCAGGTGGTATCAGAGGTATTTACAAATGTCTCAGCCTTTATTTCTAGGAATTTAGTAACATGACAACAGAACATACGATAAGTTTTATCACTTTCACACTGATCTCCACCTGAAAAACCCTTAGAAACAACCTGCACCACTTAATAATACCACATCCCATAATGTCAAATGTGACAAATGAGTATTTTCAGAGAACATGGTATATAGTCTTATGTCTCCAGAACCAGAGGCTGTTTATGATCAACCAAAGAAACCTACAGCACATGCACTCCATAAATTACCGTAATTTCCGGACTATAAGCGCACTTGATTCTAAGCCTCACCCAGTACATTTTTAAAGGAAAAATCATTTTGTACATACACAAGCCACACCTGTCTATAAATGCATAAATTAGCAGCATCATTACATAAAGCTGCAGGGTTGAAAGTGTATGACAAAAGTCGTGGCTTATAGTCTGGAAATTACGGTAACAGTTTTCCTACTTCACCTGTGGAGGAAACGACTTTAACAACAGTTTAGAAACAACCTGAAATGACTTTTATAATCATTTTCTAAGCACTTAATATAACATTAACGCTAAGAATCAGAAGCTGCTGGTGACGACCTTGAATGAATGTGTGTGTATTTATGTATGTATGTATGAAAAAACAGCTGTAATATAGACTTCATCTTGTGTCCTCCTGAGACTACAAAAGATAATTTGGGCACTGGAAAAAAAACAAAAAAAAAAACCCCATTTATTATGAGAAAAAAGTCTGACTTGAGAAAAAAAAAAAAAGATGCCTTTTGACAGAAAAAAAAGCCCAAATTTTTTATGAAAAGTGAGAATTCTGGGCATAAAGTCAGAATGAAAAAAAGGACATAATTCTGACTTTTTTCTCAGAATAATAATAAAAAAATATTGGACCTTTTTTTTTCTAGTGGCCCAAATCCTCTTCCGTATGAGACCCAGAAAAGTACAACTTCTGTTTTGTTTTTTAACATTAAATAACTGCTTTTATTGTAAACAGCATGATGCAACAGTTTCTTTGTCAGATGCATTTTTATCGAATGTCCTTTAAAAAGGACAAAACCTGACACACCTCAGATGGAACAAGTATCCAAACTACTTTAGGATTTGTAAAACAATGTTGAAAGTGAAAACATGGTATTATATTATTATTAGAATTCCACTTCAAAACAACCTCTATTACATCATTACTATCACCATGAATAATAATAATAATAATAATAATAATAATAATAATACAATCAGTCCACTATGACCATTTTCTGGGCAGATTACTGTAAACCTGAAGTGATTTATTTTTTAACTGGGTGGTATTGACACCTGGATTAATGGACCTTTAAATGTACGTGGCACGTTGAAATTATTCAGGGTTTTCTCACGTGATTATTTTTTGTCATTTTTCTGAGAAGGGGCTGGGCATTAACACTGACTGTAACTGATATCACCTGCATAAAACAACATTTTAATTTGCAGTAGACTGGGGGTTGATTTATGACCATCATGTTATTTTAATATGTTCCTTTTATGACTATTTTTATTTGTATTTTATTGATACTTTGTGACCTCTGTTGTCTGTGAAAGGTGCCATATAAATAAACTTTATTACTTCCATAATAATGCAACACTGTTTTTCCATTTCTACTAAAATTGCTAAATTGGCTAAAGCTTAAAAAAAAAACTCTTGTGTAAATATTTCAAGATAAAAATTTTCTTTCTAAAGTAAAACATTAGACTACCTGTGACTGTTTTTGTTCGGGCCAAATCTGAACATACGTTTCCTGACATTTCCTTACGTCGTCATAGCAGCTGACAAAGACACATTGAGATCGAAACTTCCAGAACTTTATTGATGCCATGTGAGCTAAACAAGATGAAAATCTTGTCAGTAAAAACTCTTTAACCCGGAAGAGAGACAGCACATAAAGTCAGCACTGACCGGCGTTCAGACACGCGAGCCTTTTTTTTCCGACCCCGTCCAGTGACCAGTCAGATGAAGCGCTACGAAAACTGAAGACACTGGGTTCTTAAAGCGAGAGGAAAGTCAAAGGCCACTGCTTGTAAAACAGCTTTTTGTCGTTTTAGAGTTGTTTATTCAAATTGGGTACTTAAAAAATAGAGACTATATCGACGTATGTTGTGTAATTTTTACTTTCCTTCGTGTCCGGGTTTGGATGAGAAGACCGCTTTTTTGTTGTTGCCGTCTTCTGAAACAAACCTCACTAATGAACAAACCGGAACGTCAGCCAATGAAGTATCAACACCAGTTAATGTTTGCAATGTGAAAGTTAACATCTGTTTTGGACTGAGTGACCGTGGCCGTTTTTCTGTCCACACTTTGCCTTGGATGTGTTGGTTTTTTTTTGTTTCCCCCACCAGCCTTTTGTCTGAGGACGGTCTCTAGTCCTCCGTCTTGGCCTCCATCTCCTCGGCGTCGTCGTCTCCGTCCACCTCGGCGTTCTCCCGCTCTAACCTCTCCAGCTGTCGGGCGAGCTCTGTCTCATCCGTGTCCGTCACCACCTTCGGCTGAAGGACACATTTAGGCGTCAGTACGCAAATAAAACAGTTTTGAGGATATTAGAGGAAACATCGATCTAAAACGGAGAGGAAAAGCATGATTTCACCTGTTTTCAATGATAATTAACAGTGATGCATTATAAATAAAATGTATAGTAACTTAACATTATCAAAGACATGAACCTGATTTTTAATTTTGTTTTATTAAATCTTCATAACATCTTAAAAAAATTATCTTAAAATAATTTCAATATCCTCCTGAGACACAGGACAGTAAAAGTTTTAGCTTTTTCACATTAACTTATGTCAATTTGAAACAACATGATGTGTATTTTTTTTTTAATTATTCATAAAGCTGTTAAACTCTAATCCTCAACAGATTACAAAAATATTTTGCTGAATCTCAAGAGGATTTGTAAAGTTCTAGTTTAAGGGCCAAATAAAGCCCAATATGATCTCAGTGGACCTGACCAGTGACATATTTTCATAACAACTCCATTTTCAACTTCATTTTAGTATAAAATGTAAAATTACATTATGAATGTATATCTATAAACTATCCTTTAAAAAACGTCAATATGAACCTGAAACAATAAAAAAAGTGCAATTTTAACAATGTTACGTCTCAGTTTATTATTATTTTAACAAGTTGTAATGCATTTATTATAATCTTCACAGATCTGAATCCTTCAGAAAACACTGTTGTCTGCTCTGTACATATAATAGAAAACAAATATAAAGTAGATGTGAACAGAAACAGGGGATCCTTTCCGTCACTGACCTCCATCTGGATGTTAAAGACACCTCTCTTCTCTTCGATCTTCTCCTTGATCGCAGCCATGGCCTGGTTGAGGACGGACAGACCTTCCGTGCGCTCCAGAGTGGTCGTTGTCATCACGTAACGCGGGGGAGCGATCAGGTTGATCTGTGAAGCACGAGACCGCAGCAGTTATTTACAAAGTCGTGATTAAAGCACGGGAGTTAATCGGCCTTCAGTGTCAGCGTGGTGGGGAGGGGGGGGTCGGACAGATGTGGTCACCTTGATGGGCATGACTTCTGTGGAGCAGCCCAGACCGGCCCTCAAAGCCTCCTTCACTGCGTCGATGCCCTCATACCCGTAGCACGCCACTTCAATGTCTGTGGGTGAGAGAGACCAGAGTGGAATAAGGATCCTTTAAAGCCCACTCAGTCAGGGGTCGCATGTTTTTAGCTACTTCACGGGACATAGAACTACAACCTGAAAATTCAGAATTAGTGTTTTTTTCAGGGCTTGTGCACATTTTTTCAAGGTTATTTTCTTCTAAGGGTCATTTTCTAATTTTTCCAGCACAGCACCTTACTGCTGGGGTAAAATACATATCTACAGGAATACATACACACAGATTTTTTTTTCTCACTTTTTATCAGAATGAAGTACATTGCATTACATTATAAAGTAAAAAAATTACACAAAAAATACGTTTTATAATAGCAAAAATTTTAGAAATCAAAGGAGAACACACAGTTTTACCCAAAAAAGGGAGACCACAGACAAACATTAGGATAAAAATGTACTAGAGTCGACCTGAGAACACCTGGCAATTTACTTTTTGGATAAAGTTTTATTTTTCAAAATGTACATTAGCACTGCTCTGTAAGTAGCTTTGGCTTGACATCTAACCTGGTAGAGTTAATACTGGAAATAAATAAATAAAAAAAGAAATTAAATCACACAATCATAATTGAAAAACACTTAAAATAAAACAAGTACTTTTCACACCTTGAATACACAACACTGAAATGTTCAAGGATTTCAAGCACCCATATGAACCTTTTGAGCTAAACCTTAATAGCACGAATAGTAATAAGTATTCATTTGTTTAATCTGACGTTATGATTCTTTAAAACTCATTTTCTGGTGCAAACACTCATATACTTTTTTTTTTTTTTACTATAATGTCTGTCTTTACTGAGGATCCAGTTGGAGTTCATAAGAGGCTAATTTCATTTATTCAACTCAAAATTAAATTAAAAAAAATGTGTGAAAGTCTATTTAAACATTCTAAATAAATCTGACACTATGAGGGAATTCTTCAAATTTGACCCCAAGTAAACTGTGAAGCTTTAAGAATTTAATTTTTTAAGGGTGAAACTTGTTTTATGATATGTAGAAGTTTCTGTGCCCTACAAAAAAAACCCCAAAACTGAGCCAGACATCTTGTTAAATACAGTTTGATTGTTGAAAAATCCATGTTTATTGTAATTATCAGAATTTCCCTGAAACCTTATCTTGTGTGTGACAACACTGCACTGCCCCATGGATTTAACTGTAGACTTCATGAGAACAGGAACGTGCTTGGTGACGGACTGATCACTT
>JAPSES010000098.1:3863464-3878730 GCA_029822895.1 Maxillicosta whitleyi | reverse complement strand
TGCCCCCCCCCCCCCCCCCCCCCCACACACACACACACACACACTGTAACAATCACGTCTTACCCTAGTGTGGAGGCAGAGCACACAGATGCGTCCACAGTTGACAATGTGTCGCACTGAGTCGGTGCTCGTACCGTACAGGTTCTTCTCATATTCACCCGACTCAATAAACTTTCCTGTTGCCAAGTCTGTCTCAAAGGCAGGTCGACTCACAAAATGGTACTCTCGTCCATTTCGCTCATGTATCCTCGGGCTCCTGGTCGTGTCTGAAAATGACCAATAAAGATAAAAAAAATACTTGAGTTAAACTCTGTTAAATAGTGTGATGGCAATTTATTAGACTAGTAGTAGTTGTAGTTTATTCCTTTAAAGTCATATCATACTTTCAGTGACTTTTTTATACAAAGTGTATTTGAAATGACTGCATTTCATCCACTAGTATATGCACTTTGTACATAATGACAACATAAATCCTCATTGTAAATAATATATGCAGATTTCTGTATAAATCTACCCATTTATTTATATTTACTTTACACTATTCTCCAACTTATTGTTGACCTTGTTTCAAGTGAAATTTATATTATGTTAATGTTTAAGTGTGTTCATGTTTATGTTGAAATTGTACGACATGAGCTAAGAAAAACCAAAGCCAAATTCCTTGTATGCGTTCACATACTTGGCCAATAAAACTGATTCTGATTCTTCATTGAATCGCAACATTCATTGAAATATGCATGAAAAATAAATATACAAATATTCATATCATACATCTCTGATTTTAAGGCAAGAATATATTTTGTATTCAATTAGGATATGATCAATGTTTCAATAAGGCAGGTGGAAAGGGTGCGATTTTAACAGGTTAAAATAAATAAATAAATAATTAAAAATAATAATAATAATAAATAATTTTAAATAAATAATTTTCACATTGTAAAAAAAAAATACACATAATACATGTTGGTTAAAAACCCTCAAGGGTCTTAACAAATGTCAACCTCCAGATTTCAAATGTTATTTACAACTGTTTTTAAAGAGGTTATTGAACTTTTTTGAGGAACTCCCATCAAACACATGTTATTTAATTCTAAACCACTGTTTTAGTATCGGTGTCAATAAAATGACAGGAGGAATTCTTTAATTATCTGACATTTCCATGTGCCTGGGTTGTAATCGTGGGCTTACGTGGAACAGCAACAGCAAACTTTTCTGGTTCTATGGACAAAAGCCTCCGACGCAGCTCATCGTGGCCGCTGTTCGTGGGTCCGATCAGCGCAATAGGACGTTTACGATTATTAGGCTGGTGATAAAGGGACATTTCCTCATACGTCAGGACGTCGTCGTAGTCTGAGGAGACAGTTTGAGAGGGGAAAATTCCAAATGTTTTAACTTAAACAGCGTGAGGAGAGAACAGGTCTCAGATGAAACCGAACATTCTCCTGAAAGCATTAACAGTTATGGTGAGAGCATTTACATTTAAATGTGTCTAAATGAGTACTTCTGTCACAGATGTTTCATCATAGGGAATCAAAAAAATAAGAATTTTAACAAAGAATTTCAGGAGTTCTACAGGAATTCTTAGTTTTTGCAAAAGAGTTGGTGAAATGTTTTGTGGTTAGTGTGTGGAGCGGTCTGTACTTTCAAAGGACGCCTATAAGCAGGTCATACATCAAGCTCCGTCTGGCCCCTGATCAGGCCAACAAGGGCAGCGCATGTGTCCGTCTGAGCATTTATGTGCTTATATGTGTGAACTATTAACACTACAAGTTCATTCCAAGCCCTTTAGACACCTGCTGGGCACCTGTTGATTCACCCTCTGATCTGTCTACGGCGGTGGGACTAATCTGACCTGTGACATGTCGTGTCTGGACAAGCTGCTGCCAGAGCGACTAGATATGTCAAATCCAGCTAATGTTTCGGGTAAATACTGACGACGCTTGGAGATTGTCCAGCTGTAGAGAAGCAGCTGCTCTGTCGTTGTAAATGCAAAGTGACAGCGAGAGGAGTTTGTGTGTTAATGAGAAAGAAGGATCGCATTCTCAAATGAGTACGTCTAAAACTGTCAAGTTGGAAAAAAAAAAGGGAAAGAGTAAAAGAAAAGACGTCTTACCGGTATTTCTATTCACATTAGGCGTGCTCTTCTTCCTCTGTTTCTTAGTCTTCTTATACCAAAGCTTTCCTGGAGCAACGTCAAATTAAAAGAACTTTGCTTTAAAACGAGGATTATCGTTTCATTTGGTAACAAAACTCTGGACACTTCAAAAATCTGTTTCATGTATCTGCAAGGGATTGAATTTGCAAATTATATTTGGTTAATAAAACAGAATGTTTAAGTATTATCCTTTTATCCTCTTACCTTGGTCTCGCTCTCGAGTCCTGTCTGTTATAGTTTTCTTCAAGGTCTCTCTCTGTTGCTGGAAGCTTTTCCCTGTGAAAGGGAAAGGCGAAAGAGAAAGATCAAGTCCATTACAAAGTCCAAACTAGACTTCTAAATTCACCCTAAAGTGGATTTAAACATCCCTGCCTCTCAGTAAATTGCGTAAAATACATGTTTAACACAAAATTGCATGCAAAACCTGAAATGCAAAACAACACAAATAAACCCTCTGCTTATTTAGATTTTTTTTGTCAGTATTTTTTTTTTTTCAGACATGCTGCTTTCCATTTCCTTCTTAACCTTATTTTCCTCCAGCTACAACAGACCTGGGTCAAAGAGTAATTACAAATAATTCTTGGGTGTTTGATTTAATCTGCTCGACATGCCAGATGGGCGGTGATTTCTGCCAGGGCTGATCAGGGGATGCCAGGTTAGATTCACACATCCTTCAGGTAGTTTCCTGGCATTATTTTCGAACTCTACTACGACAACTATTTGGGTAAATATATGTGAGAAGACCTTACGTACATAATCATTAATGTTATAATTGTATTAATAATTCATATTTTTATTTGATATATCATTCATTTGACCTTTTTACTAGTCATGTGTTTTGTCTTCATATATTAAACATTATATTTTTTTTTGTTTTGCTCCAAGTACTAAGTCACCAAACTATCATGCATATGTATATTCTTGTATTGAATGTTAAATAATGTAACTTACTGGTAGTTCATCCTTTTGATCATTTATCTCTTAGCTTAACATAAAAATGCTAAATGAAGCAGGCAGCTTGATACTGACTCTACATTATATTGTATTTTAGTACGCCCTGGTAAGTCAGCTGCCAAATCACCCAGAATTCTGAACATTTCCAGTTTATGGCATGGTTTTCCTTCAAAATAAAAAAATCATGTACAAATTTCTGTTAAGGACACAGGATCTTAAGAAATCCAAAATTTCTACTCCAAACGCTTTTTAGAAGCAGTATTTTTAAGGTGTGGCCTTTAGTTTGGCCATCAGCATGTATCCTCTAAAAATGTTTTTTAATAGCATTATATTTTGTGGTTCTGCTCTGTTGCCTTCAAAGTCTTCTCTTTCTGTGGGAAACCTCCTGTGCCTGTTCACAAGTTCTAACTTGAAATGGCTTGACTTATTGCATAGATTACATCATCTTGTTCTTTGTGTTTTTACACTATATTAATGTCAGTTCATTAACTCAATGCACAGATATTATTTGGCAATTTCAAACTTTTCAAAAGTAATTTCTGACATGATCAAATAGTAACATTAGAATACAATTTTGTCCAGTGTGTGTTATCACAAAAACACATAATTTAACATGTGACAATAACTGAAAATGTTTAATGGTTAGATTTTTTCAGAAGTATATTGTATGTCCTTGATACTGCCCTTGCTAAGCTTTATACTACATATTGCTATTCAGCCCAGGTCTGATCCTTACCTGGAACCAGTCCAGCCAGGGGCTGGTTGTCCTCGTCTCCGTCCCTGTAGGCCTGCCACCAGTTAGGGTCGTCCTGGCTGATGACATGGAGGATGTCTCCCTTCTGAAAGGACAGGCCCAGTTCTCGACAAGGCACGAAGGGGTCATCCGAGGGGTCATAGTCAAAGTAAGCTCTTACGTGCATCTGAGGAAAGAGTTTACAGTGTCAAGGTTGGTGTTGCATGCATGCAGACGTATTGTCACACACGGTACATCATTAGAGACTTACCACAGTCTGTCTGTGTGGGGCAGGTTTAATCTGAGAGCTCGGGATGAGGAGGAAGGTCAGGGTGCCTTGCATTTGTTGCTGATAGAAAAAAATGAGACGCAATGAATTAAACATGACAGCGACTGCATTTCCATAAAACTACTGACTGTATGCCCCTACTGCCCCAGAAGTGTTTTATTACTTTTTGTCAAGGTATATTTAATGTTTTTAATACATGTTAAATTTTACTTTGGCATCGGTGAAAGTAAAAAAAAAACTCTCATAAATACATCAGCAGAGTTTAAAATATTAGGTTTTATGATTTATGGTGCCTGTGATGTTATTGATCTGTTCAGGGAATATGACATTTGTCCACAGTTTCCACAGAAGATTATACTTTCAAGTATTGTGCATTTGTGACTTGAGAAAATAATGTATGAGGGTATAGACATCGATACGATCAAGAAACATCTAATTACTACAACAAATAGGAAAAGAGAAACATATTTTTGAAGTGAGATAAATCACGTCTCCAAACAACACTGTATAAAAACCCTCACATTAATATACGAAAGGAAACCCCTGAGCCTCACCAGTAAGTCGTGAACTTCATTGACATGTTTCCCACGGATAGAAATCCCGTTGATCTCCAGAATCTCATCTCCCTCACTGAGGAGACCGCTTCGCTCTGCCGCTCCGCCTTTCACTACTCGACTCACCACCACACTGTCCACGTCGTTACGAACTGTTGCACCCTGATGAGCAGACAGACACCCACAGAGATGAGATAACAGAGATCTCTCCAAACAAAAACCAAAACGATGGATAATAAATATTACAATACAGCAGCATGAACTCGTGAAGGCATTCAGCCTCAAACATAAAAGGAGGTGACGACTTGAATACAAAGAACAAAATGTATCCAGATGCCCTGGATGAAGCACAAAACAAAGGAACTCTGGCACAAGCTCTAATGAGGATAAAAAAATGTCATAATTCTAGTAATTATACCCATTACAACCTTTTGGGTTTTGGGTGTGTACAGAATTAGGCTTGTTTGGTTTGGTTCTCACACCCAACCATGCCTCTCCGTGTGAGTCCATGACACTAAAATACAACGTTCACACATTTATCACAACTGACAAGCTTATATGCAACATGGCTGGAAGCGCCCAGATTCACAACATTTAATTTAATCACGTTAGTTAAATTAATCCAACTACTTTATTTGGATTATTGACCATTTCAGAATAACAACGGGGAGAAGTTTTGACTTATTTCTCATTTATTATAAATATGCAGGGAGGTTCTGAAATACAGCAACTCACTCCTATTTCTTAATGTCCTGACATCAATTTTAATAAATTTCCAGGCTACGTAGGCTAACCGTTGACTCTCTGATAGAACAACCCAAAACTGAAAACACTCAGTTAAATAAGATGGAAGCACATAGTAATGATATCTCACCAGTGGAGTGTCCCGGGTCTTCTCCAGTCGCACCAGTTTAACTGTCTCCCCGAGATACTGAGCCATATTTTCTCCTTCTGTCATTTCCTGACCTGCCACACTGTCGTGAGCCTGCATCAGTGCCTGCCACAAAGAACAAACACATACATAGACGCACATACAAACAAACAAACAAACAAACAGAGTATGTACATACACGTAACAGAGAGAAACACAGACGGACAGGAATAATGAAGAGGGCAGTGTGAGGCAGAGTGAATAAAAATAATGAAGGAGAAAGAACTGCTTTTGTTTACACTGATGTTTGATGTTGGAAATGCCACTGAAAATGATCAGAAACTTGAAACATCTTCCCTTAACCATGAACCTGATACCCAAAGCCATCCAATTCCCTATCGTTTTTTTTTTTAAATTTTTTTTTTAACGAGAGCAGTCAGAAAACCCACCGCTCAGCCAGAAATAATACAGAGATTTCCCCTACACTTCATTTAATGTGACAAGCACTCCATACCCCACAATTAATAACCGTCGGTCCAAATTAGCGTCTCTGTCCTGCGGTGGAGGGGACCTGAGAGAGTGAAGGCCAGGCTAAGCTCTAGTCTACGCACAATCCGTCTTAATCTCCATTTGCATTTAAGAGTGACGATCCACCACCATCAATCATCAAACGCCCGCGGCTTCCCTGTTGGTGAGATAAACGTGTCCCAGAAAACATGAAATTGGATAGAAGCGAACCCCTTTTATATATGTGCATACACGTCCTCCTTCGCTTTTGGATAATGGTGTTTACGTGTGCGTGTGTTATAGGTTGACTTGTGATCCCGAGCACCCCACAGAGCAACAGACATAATCTGTTCTACTTTCTGTGCCACAAGGCAGGCTCGCCTCACATCACCCTGCCCACGTTGGCTTCGCGCTGGCTACACCTCAGTAGAAGGGTTAATGGGCTAACGGAGGACTGGTAGCCCACGCGGTCACAAGGGTCAACCCTCACACCCCAGACGCTCCCTTGTCAGGACTGTCAGCTGTGAAATCACACCACAGTCACCCACCTGAGGTCTTTTCTCACCTCACTGCCACGCTAAAGGATGATGACAGTTTGATAATGTGGCTAACGTGTCTGCATCACTAACGCTTTAATTGACAACGCAGAGCATCTAGGGTTCAAGCCTCTTCAAAGCAATGCAGTCTGATGCCTTTCCTGCTAACATACAAAAAGGCACATGCATGACTTTAGTAAGAATGAACCCATAAACACCCAAACATCCACTGGCGACCAAAACTATCGACTGTAAATGTTTAATAATTGTTGATCTACAAAACATATCAATACGTGTAAATAATTGACGTAAAATGCAGTTTTTCATCTTCTCATGGTCATCAGATATGACCTAATTGGATATTCAGAGGCTCTGTAGTTACCGTGGAAACGCTGTCATCCTCTACAACAGGGGTGTCAAACTCATTTTAGTTCAGGGGCCACATTTAGTTAACTTTGATCTGAAGTAAAATAATAACATTTATTATAACGTAACGTATTATAACGTTTTTTTCGTAATTATCTTATATCGTAATATCTATTTTTGTATTTCACAAGTTCATCCCAAGGGCAGGACTGGATCCTTTGGCGAGCCGCATGTTTGGCACCTGTACAACATTAATTCATCAGAAAAAAAAACATAGTTTGATAAATGACAGTGGATGGAGATGCTTTTTTTTATGTTCAGTTATAATTATCTTTGCTGAAAGAGTAATTATTTCTTTAGTTTCATCTGTTTCTGATTTAATAACCTTTGAATTTACTCTGAGCTTTTATGAAAATCTACACGATCAATAAATTGAATACAAGAAAATGCCTCATTTTCAAAATGCAGAAGATAATATTGTAAGAAATGGTGATAAATCACTTAAAAACGGTTCAATAGAGAGAAAAAAAAATCATTTGGGAACTGCCACAAAATTAGCACTGGGTCTTCATGGGTTAAATATGCAAGAGTCAAGATTTTAATGGTGCAGTTGGCTATGACAATGGTATTATACTGTAATAATGGTAAAAGATCACAGTTAGACCTTACTTATCATTCAACAATATCCTGTCTCTAAATAAGTAGAAGAATTCCACAAGACTGACACGTGTTACCTGCAAGTGAGTTGTGTTTCAGTCTGATTATCACACTAATATCTGACCTCATTTCCAGAGGTTAATTACACCCAGTCTGATCCTTTAATTTTGATTATATAATATATTAAATCAAACACTCTCTGTTAGTATTTGTTTAATTAAACAAGACACCCCCCTTGTAGCATGACAATTATGTTTTATGTGTTATAATCTAAGACACAGCATCCATTTACCTCGACTCAATTGTATAAAACACAGTTGCAAAGAAACCGAAGCTGCAGGCTGTGTTCAGCATTTCAAGTGATGAACCATTAAGATCATTTCCATTTTCATTGCTGCTTCTTCTTAATCAGTTAAGAAGAAATTAAGGTACACTTTCCCTTTGAAAATGCACCAATCATGCTTTTTCATTAGCAGAGCTGACCCGCATTACAAGCCAATTTCCATTATGACCTTTCTTGTGACCAGCTACATTAATCTTTCGTGCAAACTGTAGCTGGCTGTCCTTGAATATTTTTACTTTTTACAGCTCAAATAATAGGTTTTAATTCCAATTAAATGAATGTGTCATGGAAAGTTTGATCTGTGAGGTAAACATCTGCTTAAAGCAACTTTATTGACCTTTTTCACACTTGGTCGTCGCAGAAAAGGACTTCCTGCCAAGCGTCGTCAACACAGTGACACAAAATGGATAAGAGACTAATTTGGCAAATATTACATTTGTCAATGTTGCGAAGTTCACTGAAGAAAATTCTGTACTAAAAAGAACAAAATCAATAAAGGGTACAAATATTTCTATGATGAATTTGTCCAAAAATATAAAGGTAAGTACAGAGTGATCAGGCTGTTACTGAACTACTGGCTAGAACGACAAGTCATTAGCATGTTTACTTAGCCATAATTTAAGTATAATGTACAGTCAACTTTACTTAAGCATCATAATCTGCTTTGAATACAACTAAAGGTACATTTGTTTGGCCAAACATAACGATAACAAAAAAAAATAGCTCATAATAGTTTAATTTCAGAGCTGATATCTATTCATTTTCCATGTTTTAAGATAAAAAACAAAATTACTTCAGTTCTTACATCAATATCTATGTCATTGTATTGACAAAAACAGTGCTTTTAGGCATTCCATGTTTTCTTTTCTGTCTGTTTTAGTCACATGATAAACACAGGGGTTAGAACTTAATTACATAACCAATGGTTTTGATGACTTTTGATGGTATAATAATAATAATAATAATAATAATAATAATACCCTTTTTAATTTCAAACTTTGGTCGCTCATTCTGCTGGATCACCTGAATGCATTTCCACTTAACCTCACTGTCAACAGGAAACGAATGAATGGACATATATGGCTGCTTTTGAGCATAACAAGAGTAACCTGGAATGCTACAAAAACTCTTGTTCTTGTTCTTCACTTGCACCCCAGCGGCCCTGATAGGTGACGAAGTAGAATTCTGCAACAACTGTGTATTCCCAGGGGGAAAAAAAATCGGAAGTTGTGAAAAAAGTCTACTCAAGAAAAAGAATGATTTCTTAAAAGACGTGCTGGCTCTGAGGGAACAACTGTTTTTGTGATGCACAGTCGTCTGTGACATAATAATGCTATCTATGGGTTAGTTATTAAATCTGTAGCAAAAACATATGATCGCAAAGTCCTTCATTTGACTTTAAGCTTCCATTTCATATTCCTATAAACTGATATACACTGTGATCCTGACCTTCGACGAGAAACAATTACCCTCTTAGAATCTGCCCAGGAATCCAGATAGAAATCCAATTATTAGTATTTAAATAAATATGTTGCCCTACAGTAAAGCTCTGTTGAGTCGTCTTGTATCACAGGTTAAGGGTCGAGGTCAAAGAGAGCTACGGTAAACCACAGCTGACATCTGACCTGTAGATGAGGATTGGTGAGCAGAGCCCTGAGCTCCAAACCCTCCTTCTGTTGGCTGGACTGGAGGATCCTCTGTACCTGTAAACAAACACACAGCAATTAGAAGAAGAAAATAGCACCGGGATGGAAAGTACTGTGACCATTTTCCAACCAAAAGTTTTTGCTTTGTTTGCGTTTCTTTCTCAATGACTGTAATGGTGAACTGCAATCGGTGTATTATACATTCATATTTTGCAACCAATCGATTGCATGAAACACAGATAATAGCTGCAATGTGCATTCTTAGGCAAAAATGTTACTAGCTCGCTTTATCCAAGTGACACATAAGCCGGCTTTACATCCAAAGTAACTGCAGCCTTTAGTACTGAAACTCTAGCTCCAGGAACTACATATGTGTCCTTCCTCCTAAGACCCATGAAGATTCCTCAAATTAGTCCAGTGATATGCAACAAAGTGACAACAGACTTCATATGTGATTTTGTGCACAACCATGCAACTATCTCTTATTTACACATGCACTAAGCCTGGACTTTTGGTCCGTCTGTCATGCTTTCCTCTGTGATTCCATCGTAATGGGCTGAAAAACTGTTCAGCTTTAAAAAAAAATCACACCTGGCATATAATGCTAAAGGTACCAACCAATCAGAAAGGGTCTAGATTCATATAGAAATAAACAGACTCATAATATTTCAAGACATCATCATCTGTGTGATATTGCAAGTAAAACTTCAGAACACTATATATAATGTCACAGTATCAGAAAAGCACACATACAGTACAAATATTGCAGGTGCATACAGTAGTATACTATTTAGTATCCAAATAAGTCAGATAATAAATTTCACATTCCAGACTCAAAACTACTGAAGTCTTCCCTGCATTGTAAAGAAGTTGTTTGTCTTGTGGGTTCATTATCTGTGGTCATTTCAAAAGCCTACATCTCTCATGGTATGAAGATGTGTGATTGTCAATGGAATAGCTTGAACATTTAGAAAATGTGTCATCAGTACTGAAAGGTATGTACTGGTTTGTCAGCGCATCCTGAATGACAAATATGATAGGGCTGTTGAGCAGCTAGAATCCTATAACAGACAACAATGGAACAACATTCTTCACCTAAAACTGGCCTCATATGTTCCCAGATGTTTAGAGTGCCCCAAGTGTTGCTGCTATCACAATTTTTTTTGGACTTTTAGCTAATTTTCCTCAGTTTAAACATTTCATCTATATTTATGCTCTATTGTGAACCAAATCTGGTTTTTGAGATGAGATGAGATAAGATATGCATATTATTACATTGTTTTTTAAAATTTTTTATTTACATTCTACTGCATCCCGACTTCTTTTGGACCTGTGGTTGTGCAAACATTTTAACCAAATCAAACCAGCATAGACTTGGAAAGTACTGATGTGAATTGCAGCGTATTGCACTTCTCTTCCATATCCTTCCAAACCTTCCACTCTGCTCTATTTTCTTCCTTTTCTTCTTTTCCCCTTCTCTGTTATAATGTTCTATTTTATTCATTTGGTTCTTATGTTGTCATTTGGTGGGAAGATGCTATTGTTTGTGGCTTTGACTGTTTATTGATTTATGACTGTATATATATTTTGTCTCTCTTTTGCTGTATTTTTTGCTTCTGTTCCTTCTCCTGTTCAGAGCTTAGTTCATCCATTACACTAATCAAAGCTCTCACTAACAAGGTGACGCACTTTCCCCTCCCCCCCAGCAGTGCTGCACCTCGGGTCACAATGCTGTAAGCTGCTGGAGATTCTTTTTCTGGCTGCCCAGATCCTGGCCTCCTTCCTGCAGTGTGCTGCGCTGCTCAGCCAGGACCAAGGGCTGCTGGGAGATTAGTTCACCCAATGGCCAATCTGAGTGTCAGACAGCATAGCCACGTAGTATAGACACACTGCAGCTCAAACTATTACACGTGGTTAAGCACTATGGAAGCGATGCCTGGCGGGTGAGTGCCAACACTGATTTACTGTATGCAGGAGGACAGTTGTGTGCTGTATGTGTGAGGCAAAACAGATCATCACACCCAGCTCTCACATAGTTCTATCTTCAACCTCTCCTGTCAGTACTAGAATAGCAATTCTGTAGCAGCGCTGCCCTTTGCATGAACTCTACCCAGCTCATAACAGCGTGTTTCATCAAAACAAGGTTGACTCTTACACATCTAGCCATCAGCTAAAATCACACTACCAGTTCCAATGTGCTGAGAACCCCGTATTACATTCTTTCATGTAACACATATCAGAAGTTGACACTAATCCTAATTTAGTGCCTATTGTGGGTGTAGCCTGTCACAGACGTGTTGAGCTTTTACTTAATACTTAGCAAGCCATATCACATTTTCTGTCTTTCTGCGATGACTTGGCTCTGTGTGACAGGCTGCTTTTGAACATTTGACATGCTGAGGTTTGACTCTGCAGGGACACAAGTCAATTATTGTTGCTTTGCTTGAGCAGAGACATGACTGACTTGGTTTTTTGACAACGATGAAGTTAGGTGAACCGATTCCCACCCCCTCGAATCCGAGTACTGTGATGGTTTCCTGCTGCCTGTCAATCTGGGTGCCAGGATTTAAGGTATAGCACTGTCAGCTGTTTAACAAGGAAACGGTAACTTATGAAAGGGACTAATTTGTATAAACTCATATTATACATCATTTAGTGATTCTATTTTATCTGTCAGAAATGCAGAGGCTCCATTTTCATGTCCGCATCCGAGTTTTTTCACACTCATTCAATTGTCTTACATTGGATTCTTTTCACTTTTACCTTTATGGCCCCCTCAAATCACAAATTCATCATTTTGTCACAAGCCCAATGACAAATTATGTTTCATAATTTTTCACACTCTTGTGACTTTAAAAGAACCTCTATAGAATAAATCATTACCTCCATCTAGGTATTCATGCTCCACTAACAGGTCCCTAACAACACAACCTTTGGGCCTTCTTTGTATCAACTACTGCTCAGAAAGAATACAAATGAAATGTTGGAATTGTTACAGAAAATTGTTTAAAAAAAAAAAAACTGTGCTTGATACCTAAGTCACTCTATTTGCTGGAATATTTGTTGTCAGGACTTGCAGACACTAAACCTATTTGTATTTACAAACTTATACTTAATACTTATACAGAGGAAAGCCACTTACAGTGATCATGATTACAGCGATCAACCACTTATATGGATAAGAAAGCTTGGGACAGAATTATTATATCTAATTATTCTATACAAGCTGTGTTTAAATAATTTGCTCATAGTAAATGAGGAATCCAGTTACAATTTTCAGTTTGAGTCTTTTTATACCAAAAAACATTTAGATAAACACACAGAAAAAAAGAACTCCTGCATCCTTAAGATAACCCATCTGCTTCCTGCTGGGTACCTTTAAAGCTGGTGTGCACATTGAAATCATTGCATAAAAAAATAATAATTTTCTCTTCATAAATATGTAGCCTTTTCCTGACATATGACAAACTGGCATTCTACTCAAAAACATGAATATTACCGACACTTCCCAATTTAATTTCTTTACATTCACATAAGAAATAATGAATAAAAAAGTCATTTGCAATAGGTGTAATCTGTATAAAACTCAACAAAACAAAATCAATAATCTATTATTACCCCTGGTTGCTTATGGTGACAGATGGAGTATAAGGTACTGCAGTTTAAGTGAATAGTACAGCTGTCTTTTCTGTAATTTTTCATTTTAAAGTCTACGCGCTACCACAAATAACAGTTTATTTCCATCTTTCAGATGTGGCTGTAAAATTATTCGTACCTCCTGGCAGAGATCCTGAGCTTGTGCTGTGAGGGGTGAGGTGGGGCTGACTCTGTTCATCTGCTGCGACACAACACTGTAGATGTTGTAGGAATTCCTAAAGTCCTCCTTGGCGAGGAGCTGCAGTAACAGCTCCACATCCTGCTGACTCTGGGCATCAGTCAGGCTGTGCTGCGCCCACTTCAGAGCCTGCAGCAGCTCCTCTAGTTCTGAGACAGAGTGAAGGAAAAAGTACAGTGAAGAAACTCACACATATCCACAGGCAAAATCACAGAAGTCAGGAAATTTCTGCTCTTAAAAATGTCAGTGTTTGTTTGTTGTCATTTCTGACAACAGAACCTTTGAATGAAATACAGGTATGTAGGTAAAGTCATTTTACACCTTTCAAAAACAAACTGTGAAAGTAAAAATAAGTGACAGATACTGACCTCAGTAGAGTTAAAACTACATAAATAAATCTATGACAACTTAATTCAATCAAAATGTCTCACAGTTGGGTCTTGAACTGGATTTATAGCTTTTCAAAGTACACACCATTTCAGTCTAGTGGGTTTTATGGTGTATTTCTGTGTCTTTATATGAAGAAAGAAGGACGAGAAATGACAGATATTAAAGAACTATATTCTCTTTTCAGACTGTTAGTGATCTATCTCCAAACTTTGTTTTATGCCAGTGCTGGAGAAAAGTATAATGTAACCGATTATTTTTCAAGAAACAGGGGGAAAGCTGTGATTGATTTATAGACATACAAGCAAACCAATTGTCTTGGGTGGTGCCAAGCTGTGGATGGAACAGTGCCCTTGTGCAGAGTGGTGGGGGTTAACCCGTTCTGTTGCACCATTTGCATGACAAGCAATATTCACAATGTATTACCACAACCAAATAAGCTATTGATTTTACATTGAACAAGAAAGATCTCCAGAGAAATACTCTTGATTTTATAATTTAGGCATTTCTTATACTTATGCTTTTCAACAGGCAAAACTTCAATAAATTAAATAAATTCAATATATTTCCATATTACTCATATTTACTGTTCATTACAATATTCAACTCAGCTAAATGAGGCTGCGTACACACAGGCAGATTAAGGAAACTCTCAAAAACAGGTTTGATGTTGTGTCCATTAACACTTACAGATACAAAATAGTTTTTGTGGCAATTTCTAAATTAATTTCTGTGTTGTAATCTAATTGAAGTGCTTTACTGTGTTTTACCACTTATCATAATATAATGCCCTGCATTTTTCAATCAAAATCAGGTATTTTTTACATCAAATTTACTGACCATGTAGATGTTCATAAAAAATCAGAGTTAATTCAAAGATTATTATATAAAAACTTTACTTTTTCTAATGTTTTACTGGTGAATCAATGTCGCAGAAGATGACAATGTTTCCATAATAATAATAATAATAATTATTATTATTATGGATTCGATTTCTATAAAGCTTTTCCAAGGCACCCAAAGCACTTTTACATTATTGATCTATTATTCATTCACTCTCACGCATATTAACTACGGAGCCTCTGAACATCCAAACTGGTTACGTTGGATGCTGTGGAAAAGAAGAGAACCTCCATTTTACCTGAATTATTTATATGTATTAATAGGATTAGTGTATATGGGATTAAAAATGTTTTAGATCAGTAGATGCTTTTGGTTGCCAGTGGCTGTTTGGGTCTTTGAGGGTTAACAACTTCCTCTGTGGCTTATCTTATGTGCTGTAAATGCCATAGTCTTTGTCTGCTGTCTGTAATAGCTCAGTGCTCCTCAGTCCAGTGTTATCAGACCCTAAAACACATCAGCCTTGTTCAGTGGGGGGGGGGGGGGGGGGGGGGGGGGGGGGGGGGGGGGGGGGGGGGGGGGGGGGGGGGTGG
>JAPSES010000098.1:3849653-3863364 GCA_029822895.1 Maxillicosta whitleyi | reverse complement strand
CCACCCCCCCCCCCCCCCCCCCGTAGTGTCATTGTTCTTATTTGGTTAGGGTTTTTTTTTTTTTTTGTATAACCTCACAACCACCTATTCTTCTCTGAGGTTTGCTTCCCTGCTCTCCTTTACGACCTTCTCCCCCAGTCATGACCCCTGTAAAGACCCATCATCCCTCACTCTCCTCCTCTTCGTCACTCACCAGCTACAGGTTCCTGGTTCCCGGTGTCTCTCGTAGCCTTTTCCCTCCCCTCAAAGGTGGGATTGTCGATGCCCACCTTCAGGTTCTGTGCCAGCTTTTTTAGCCTCAGTGATGCGTTTGGGTCAATTTCATGCCTCCCCCTGCTTTCCTCCTCCCTTTTCTTCCTCAGCTCCTCCTGGTAGTGCTTGATCCTCTCCATATGAGCGCTGCACTGTGGAGATTTGACAAGGGTATTCTCCTCCCCTGGACAGTCCACGGCCCTCTCCCGGTGGCTCTTGGGCTGACCAGCAGCCTCTTGCACATAGCCATTCATATGGGATGTGATCATCCCTGCTGCAGCGGTGTACAGCTCAAACCAGCCCAGTATTTAATGAGACCAGCTTGAGCATGAAGAGGAACCACTGGTGAAAACGCTCAAATCAGGAATGACTCCATGCCAGCAAAAAATGTAGTCTTGTTAAATATATCTGTGATCTGTCATCCTGAAAAAGAAAAACAGAGTTAAATGCTTTTTTTTTTAATGTTCTTATCAAATTACTTGTATGGAAACAGTCAATAGTTTGGTGCCCATGTACATTTGACCACTTTTGTTTTATTGATATGACAATCCATTAATATATAAAATCTCCATTTCTTAAAAGATTATGTCATATGAAAAATATTAATGTTGCGTACTGTTGACATTTTTATTTCTAAATAGATGAGTATAACGATTGGTAATATAGGTGTGAATGGGATCATAATATTGATGACTGTCAAGATAAATGTCAAATGATGACTTCATTTCAAGAGTGAAAGTTGAAGAAGTCAGGTGATTATTTGGGTTTTGCAGCTTTAATCATAAAAATGATGAAATCTTAATTCTACATCAAAATATATGCAAGGGACATTAAGAAAAATGTCAAAAATAATCAAATATTTCACCTAATAATGTAAATAAAATAAACACTAAAAAATAAAGATGCAATAGTAATAACCAGAATGTTATAAATTAATACTGCAATAGTAACTATCATTTTATTGGACTGACTTATGTTAATATTAAAGTAATATATAGGCTACTACAAGTCAAATTGTATGTTTAGAATACAAGCAATTTCTTGAATTTTCTATTCAAACACTATTGTATTCTAGAATAAATGTTTAGAATATGAGATAATTGTAGAATATACTAAAATGCAATGTATTGAATACTAGAATTTAGAACATTCTAAGGAAAAAAGAGCATAATAAAACATTTGATGCAAAGCAAAATTAGTAGTATGAGAAAAAGAGTATGCTTCAGAAGCATTATTTGGACAGTATTGCACTGTAGGTAGTAGGATGTTCCTATAATTTCAAAAAATACAATGGACAGACCATTATAAACATTAAAAGGATTAAGTCTAACTTTTACGTTCTAAAACTTTTAACCAGTAGTGCCAGTTTTATCCACCCACTTTGATCCAGTTGCTTGATCAAAAGGCAACATTTGCTCCAACGTCTTCTCAGCTATCACACCACTAATCTAACCCATACCATGAAAAGCTCTGTGGCCTCTGTCACCTAAAATCCCTTCAGTTCAGCCTCATCCCACCATTTGCTTGGGTACACCTGTCCCTAGCTGCTCTGTCATCTTGATTAGCTTATCTGGCTAACTGGCCAAACAAAGATATTACTTAAATGTGATACATGCCACACTACTACCTGTGACTACAGTGGAGTGTGGTCTATTTTTGGTATACTACACACAGTAATCTGGATTATTTTGGTGTATGGCTGAAAGATGTTAACTGGAGGCTTATGTTCCATCTGTGGGATGTTTCATCTAAATGTTTTTCATAAAACATAGAATGATTTTTACAAAAAAATATCACAAAGACACAGTGTTCCACATTTAACCACGGCTTCCTCTTTCACGTAATGACTTCAGCTTTGCTTTAAATACTATGTTGGGGGCTTTCATTCCCAAACCACCTAGAACTTAAAAACAATACATAGTAATAATCTCTTCATTTAATCAAACTTATTTAAGATTCATCACCTTGTGAAAGACTATACCTTGTTAATCTTATTTAAAGCATTTAATAAATCACTACCAAATAACATACAAAGGTTTTTTGTACTTAGAGAGAGTACTTATGGCATAAGAGGCTTTGGAAATCTTACACTACCTGAGGTTCGAACTACCAGGAAGTGCTTTTGTCTGTCTGTACATGAGGTGAATCTTCATCACAAGCACTGCTAAAATATCCACTTTTAAATTTTTTTTTTTACAAATGCATGGTCTGGTTACAGTACAGGGAGGGCGTACATATATTACCATGTTGGTATGTGTCACTTCCATTTTCATTGTTAGTATGTAATTATTGTTGAAATATATTATAAGTTATGTAAACTATCAATTAGATAGTTACTATATGTAATATATATCAGTTTTCCTAATTTGTTTACTATTCATTATTTACATTATTAGGACTCTCAACAGATGTAACTTCATCATCAAGGAAGCAAGAGTAATGTGTTATGTTGTATAACTGAGAGGTGGGAGTGGGATATAATACATTTTCTTCTTTCCACTCCTTTTCCAGCAATACTTATTGTATTTATTTTGTTAAAAGTGTACATGGTAATTACTATATTGTCTTGATCACCTCTATTTCTTAATGTATTTGCTCTGCTATTAGTTCCTTTTACAGATAAAAAGTTTTATTTTTTTCTTCTGCTCAAAACAAATGAATAAATGAATGAATGCAGGCTTGTAAGATACCTCTACACATTTACATCATCAGAGTTACACTTGACATTTTCAAGTCTCCTTATTAATATTTAGCATCTATAGAGTCAATTTGAATAGAGTAAAGCCATAAATGCCGCTGTCACTGTAAGCCACTTCTCAGGCTCTTGTCAAATAGCCAGTCATACACTCCTGTCACCTACCAGTGCAAGGCAGCCCTGCCCCCCTTTCAACCTACTTCCCACAGCTAATTACGTCTGGCAGGTCTATCCCCCTAGCTCTTGGTCCAAGCTCCCAAACCCCGCCCCTACGGAGGCATTTAGCTCTGTTTAGAATGGCGGTGTAAGGCTGACAAACAGCAAAGACTGCCAACAGGCCATCTGTTCCTGTGGGCTTAATTAGACCTAGGATCTCATGCTGTACTCGAGCTTGAGTGGTCACAACAGCACTGGAAAGGATGCTGGAAAGGGACCGGACTGCCTAGGTGGAAAAATAGGCATGAATACACATATACATCTTCTGCCAGACAAAGCACTGCAGGCAGCATGTCTGGTGTCTTGACACTTACATGAGCTCAGAGGATCTAAACTGCTTCAAATTAACCTGAAATTGCCAACCAAACCAGGTAGCTCTACTGTACATGCTATGATCTAACTTTTTGGGCTGAAGCAGCACCTTCTACAACAAAACGCATAGGTTCATTATGCAATCAAGCACTGAAAATTATAAATGTAAAGCCAATTCACTGGCATCACTGTCACATCCTGTAAAAACACTACTTACTGCTGAAAGATTCAGTGATTTCTGCTTTGTGAAATTAATTCACAAATGTGTTCATAAATTAGCACTCGAGCCACTTCATGATTTCATCAAAAGTCAGGATGGCATCAGTTGAGCTCTGTCAACAATAACTGTAAAATATCCCACATTTGGACAGTAAGCTTTCTCCATAAAGGGCAGCCACATCTGGAAGAAAAATGCCAAATGAAATATAACCGATAAGATGTCAAAACAGCACAGGTCTGAAAACAAAACAAGTATGTACCCACTTCTAAAATGTAGTTTGTTGAAGTCAAAATTTTATTTTTCTCCTATGAGTGTGTGAATGTATGCAAGTGTGTGGTAGATGTGATAGGCTTCTATATTATTTGTTCTATTGTTTATACAGTTTTATATTATTGTTTTTTTAACACTGTAAATGTATTTCTTTATTGAAACCAGGGATGGGAGTAGCAACCTACCAAAATGTTAAATACTTATGTTTGTGAACCTTGATGTCCACTGTGTTTCATTGCATTGTCCCTGATAAATAATTACATTTCTTTAAAAATGCATTGTGTGTAATCAAGTAGACAATCTAGTATTCATCTGTCTAACCTGTCTACTAACTGAACAGGGTGACACAGCAAAAATGTTTCCACTTACCGTTGAAAATGGTTCAGCACTTTTTCTTTGTGAGTTTTCTCACATGTTCTCACAAGTTATTCCCTTACAAGTCAAAACATTATTGAGCAACCACCCTGTCACGACAACACACTCATTTAAATGCATAAAAAAGAGAGTTTGGCGTTGTAATAAACTGTGAGGTTGCAGAGTAACTACCCACCTCTTCAATAAGTTAGTTACTTTCATTGAATCAGCCATTTAAACTATACTTGATGTACATTTCTGAGGGTTTTATCCCCCAACACCATGATGATCCCATGACATTGAATGATGGAGAAAAAAAAAAAGAAAAAAACTTTTCATTTATTACTCATACATTTGTAGCTTAGAAGTAAAAGCTCCTTACTCGAGTTTAGGTAAATTCAGGCAAGCCTATTTCAATGAAAACCGACGTGAAATACACTATGGGACTCACGTAAATGAAATGGTCATCATTATCAAGACTTAATTTGTCAGTTTTATGTTGTTAACTTCGACAAGGAGCGAAGGGTTAGCATTTATTTATTTAAGATAATTAGCGCCAGCACAACAGGCTTGTCACATACACTGAGAACAAAAAAAAATCATTGCATGGTTTGTTTAATTCGACATTTTAATTCACTTATCAGCAGTAAGTAACAGCCTAACTAGCTGTGACAGAGAGGTAACGCTAGCCTGATACCGCTAACAACAAATGCGTTGTTGCGTAGCTAACGGTAGCCGTCCCGTCAGACTCTGCGTACTCACCACTTTAAAGACAGCCTGTTGATTGTTGGACCAAAAAAGTCGGTAGGGTTCCTTTACGGTCCCTTTATAATCCAAATCTCTGAGAATATGTCACTTTATGCTCTCGTACGGTAAGAAAAATCCCCAAACAAAGTCCTTCGATCCTCACGAGACCGCATTCGGCTTCAGCGCCGAGTTTCGTCCAGGCGCCGTCGGGACACTCGTAGCCATTGCTCTGTAACTGCGCCGGTGTTGTGAGCCGTTTCCCTGGCAACAGGAGGGCTCTACAGCTCCCCCTGTCTGTCAGAGGAGGAACACCCTCATTTGTCCATAGAGCAGCCCAGGTGCTTAATGCACAGGGGGCACATTCAGCCAATTTGGATCTTAACCAGTAGAATAATAGCATAATAAAGTAGAATAGAACTTATAGCGACTCCAAATTTTAATCTTTGTTTTAGTGCGAGAAAGTAAAATTAAGTTCTGAAAATGTAGTTACAAACTGTCCTTTCAGCTGAACTTTAAACCTGAAATTTTAACAACACTATGCCTCAAATTATTATTTATACATGTGCATTTGCAGAGCATAACTGGTCAATAAAAGCATGAAATATTTGGTAAAGGGTCTAATATTGTTGTTGGAGTTTGGAATTTTTTTTATTATTCCATAGTTATTTATACTATTGTTTTACTGATCTGAGATCAATGTGGGCTGTATGTGGCCCCTAAAACAAGTTTGACACCCTTGACTGTTAATGTCATTTTTGCACTTCACAAATTCCTCCCACAGACCACAATGAAAGAAGGCCAATTTTATTCCCAATGTAGCATGAGCTAGATTTCTTTTAATAATGTGGACAGTTTATAATTTTAACCAATCATCCCTGGCCGACAAGAACTGGAGACATAACTGGAAACATAATTCAAAAATGCTTTTTCCAAAACTATGTCCTATATGAGAAGATAAACACGTTGACAATATATTACGCAAGTGTTTGCTTCATGAATTTATGTTCAGCAACAAATATCTCCAGGGAAATATTTAGTGATTTGGGCATTTTTCATTTTCTTCAAAAAGTGAAACCTTGATTAATCAAATTAATTCAATACATTGCCAGGCTATGTTATTCATAGTTACTGCTCACCGCAACTATTAAAGACTTAGAAATTGTATGGTGATTTCCAAAGTCACCATAAAATTCCAAAAGTTCCAAATTCCATTTATTTTTTGTGTTATAACCTAAGTTAAGTGATGAATCACCATTTATCATATTATGCTTTCTTGCTCTTAAAAATCTCCTGATCTTTTATCTATTGCAAGTAGAAAACCAACTGTGCTTAAAAAAGACATTGTAAACAGGATCTCTATCTTAGAACACCTACATAATTATTTTGTTAAATGTCTTATTACTCAGTCAAGATTATACATTACCCTTGAAAGTATGTAGATTTTTTTTCTTTTAATCATTTCCATACTGATCCCATTATATTCAACACATAATATATGCGCCCACATAGATTTAACTAAGTTCTTGTCACAGTGCTATTAATCATCACAAGCTAATGGGATCTTCTGTCATTTCACCTTGCACAGCAGAACAGAAACTGTCTAATCTTATGTTGCCGCAGAAATATCTTCACCAAAGCCTAAAGCTTTCCTTTTTCCTTCTACATATTCTATTGGGTTAATCCTTTCTGACACCTCTGTGCTTAACCTCTTTTCCTCATTAAGCTCTCTCCTGCCAGTTCCCAATTCTAAAATACTTACCTTCCTGGAAATAGAGACAGTAAAATCCTGTTTGCTTTGAAGTGATTGAATTCAATGAAGTCATTTTTATTTGAGTATCATGGTCATTCCTTGGAATTCTTGTTGTTTTATGGAGAGCTGGAAGGAATATTCAGATCAGGTACTAACCACCTACACCGATTGTCCTCCACTACAAGTATAAGATATGCACCAAATCATTCTTTAAATAAAACATATTACAAGTCAAATGTACTTGAAGTGTTAAAAGTAAAACTGCCACTGTATTGTAAAATGGTAACTGTTAGTGTTTTACTATTTATACGACGTTTCTGGGTTCATGTTACTGCTGCATTAATGTGTATGTTGCATATCACTACTACATTTTTCTTATACTGTTACGACAGTTTTGGTCTACAGTAAGACACCATAATTTCTAAGATAATCATATGCATTATATAAATAATGACTTAACACAAGCTCAGAAAAACAGCTCCATGACAATGCCTTTTGAAGCAAATCCAAGAAGGTTTTTAGGAGTTTTAGTTTAAGTAGGTCATGATGAAAAGCTATCATCTGAAAAGTAATTTAAGCTCTAAGACAAATGTAGTGGAGAAAAGTGCAATACTTGCCTCTGGGATGCAGGGGAGTAGAAGTAAACCTATAAAGTTGCATAAAATGGGGAAAAAAAGTACAGTATAAGTGCTTGATTCAAATCATTTACATTCAACCACTGGTTTTACATTGTACTTTAACCCTTGTGTGGACCAGAGCCACCGATATTACTATGAAAAGGTTGTGAATGAGTGTAAAAGCTCTTTATCAGTGCAGATATTGTTAATTCAAGCAGCTCCAATCCTATCAAACATTCATACCAAAGAAGAAAATCACTTTTTTTTTCTTTAGATATATTTTATTAAAAAAAAGGAAACCCAACAAGAACTTTTTTTACATAATGATCAAGGATTTTTATTATCTTAGTCTCTTTCATCAGTTTCATATCATTACAGAAAATGTTATAGTACAGCGTTGTTCAATGTCTCCTCATTGCTTAATAATTTCCTTAGGAGTGCTGGTCACATATATCTGTACAATATGGTTCTTATTTTTTCTGTACATTTTTTGTGAAGTTGGTTAAAAAGGCTGTCAGCACTTAAAGAAGCTGTTTCTTTTCTTTCTTTTTTTTCTTAAATATTTGATCAAATAAAAGATTATTTTCCCAGGCTCAGCTTGCCCCTTTGGGGGTTTTGGGGCAGAGTTTACACCCGGTCACCGTGAATATAAGGAAGCTTCAGGGTCTGGGCAGACTGGGGTGCGTCCCCCCACCTCCCCCCTCCCAACATCACCTCTTCCCTGCCCAGGCATTTGGCACTGCGCACATAAACAAGACTCACAAGATAAACAACAAGCAAAGCTCTTTGTGAAGCCATTATGATGCATACTAATGAGAGAAAAACAGAAGTGTCACCTTGATGGGCACCCAAAAGAGGAAGTGGCTTTGATGTGCCCCCTCTTCCTCTTAGCTGAGCACCATGGGAAATCTGGAGTCTTCCTCAGTGTTTTCTTCATTTTCAAAAAACAGATTATTTTTTTCCACTAAAGATGAGAAAATAATAATTTTCTTTTTTTGTCCTGGCAGGCACCTACAGCTGTCTATTAAAATGCTACTGCTATAGATAAGGTCTAGCATTGAACACACAAAGCAATTGCAATGAAAGGAACAAAGTTGCCTTAATATAATAATGATAATAAGAAGAATAATGATAATAATAATAAGAATAATCATAATAATATATTACAGAATAAATCTCTTTTTATAATTAGATTTTTTCATTAAAAGTTATATTTTCTTTGTTTGAAATACTATAATCTTTTTAAATTAATTTTTTCATATGTATCTAGGTTGTGATCAAGATGTTGACTATACCTCAACGTTATCCAAATCAATAAAAACTAGCTGTGCCGTTGCATATTACAGAATAGTCAATGATATGTGGACATGCACCGTGAACCACCCATTCCAACCCTCGCTATATGATGCCAACTCCCGGTCCCTCTTTGATGGCATCATAGCCGGCCGATGACCATGACGTCAACCACCTCCCCCTTGTGCAGCTCCACGTATTGCTCTGTTTTCGGAGGTAGCATCAGGAGCCCGTTAGCACTGCGCATACTCATCAGCCTGCAGCTCACCTGGTTCCCTACAGCGGCGAGGAGGACAGAGAGCACAGGAAATCATTCATTCGTTCATTCATTTAATATTTTTAATTGGAATATGTACTAAGGCGGAGGCTGAGTAAAGGTAACACAATGAAAATGAAACTTCTGCAAAAAAAGAAGCGCAATCAGGCTAAGATTGTGAAAATCTGAGTGTAAAATAATAATTTGGCTTGTTTTTTTTTTTTTTCCATTACTCTCACTTTTGTGCCAAGGAAAGGAAGCAAGAATGAAATGTGAACTGTTCAGAGTTAGTTAACACACCTTTGAATGAAAACAAACTCAATCATACAGATTTAGAGAACAACCTTTGATATAACGCAACACAAAAACATTAGCCCATTAGTTAGACCTCATGTTATTTGTGGATATCAGCCAATAAACTGGTGCAACCTGACATAAAATACACCGCAGTGATGCAAATAAGCTAATCCAATAAAATAAAAATTAAAATAAAACCTTAAGAGTAACTGCAGTCATTAAAATACAACATAAATGAATAATTTAAAACAAGAATAGTTAGTAAAATGTGGCATAAGTAATGACTCAAAAGGATAAAGGTGAGCAGGTTGCAGTTGCACAGTAACCCGCATTTTGTATTAATGCTATTTTTTAAGCATGTACGATAAGAGCCCACATTAAAGGACAGCAGTGAAGTGATACAGGGGAGGAAAAAGACACATTACAATTCTAAATAAATAAAACCCAGAGAGGGAGGGCCAACCCACCCTTAATATAAAACACACAATAATAATTATCCTCAGTAATAAGTAAATCTAAGTGCAGAGTGAATCGTCATTGTCATCATCATCATCATCATCATCATCATCGCTGACTCCACTACAGTGAAACTCAGGTGTAAGAATTATAAATAGCTTTTGTTTAAAGGTTCATTTGTTAGGATTGATTAAACTGCAGCCGCATTATTTTATTTTGAATGAGCATTTTCACCACCGGGATTTATACTATAGATATCAACGAGGTAAAAAAAAAAGAATGTAAAATTCACAAAATAAGCCACTATCCTGTTAAATACAGAAACTTAATGCAGAGACGTGACTGTAAACATACCACATCTAATGTTTAAGTACATGAGACAGTCAAGATTAATGGATAAATTACATAACAACAGAAAATGCAAAAACAACAGTTCTATATGAACACAAGAATGAAGTGAAACTATATAGCAAAAACCAAAAAATGACTATTTCAGTCTTTATTGATTTACTTCTTATAAAGATGTTGTAGCTCATTAAAACACACAGCTTTTAAATTGGAATATTTTGGATGGTAGTTCATTGGCTATGATCTTTTCCACCATATTA
Organism: Maxillicosta whitleyi; assembly: GCA_029822895.1. Lineage (NCBI taxonomy): Eukaryota > Metazoa > Chordata > Actinopteri > Perciformes > Neosebastidae > Maxillicosta > Maxillicosta whitleyi. The sequence continues at coordinate 3,853,021 of JAPSES010000098.1, read as the reverse complement.
CAAGAAAAAAAAAATAGTATATTCACTGCAAACCTTCCTTAAAAACTGATTTAAAGTGGTCATATTCAGCTAAACCCACTTTTATTAGTCTTTGGTTCATTTATTTGTGTATTTGGACCCTAATAAAAGAAGAATTTGAACCCTCCAGATGCTGCAAAGTTATTTTTATAGTGATTGCAGCGAAAATCTAGTAGATTTCTACAACCTGTTCTAATTCCTTCTTAATTTGTTACCTTTTATAACTAGTTACATCACAACATTTGCACATATAAAGTCGGAGCGGTTGGAGTAAAAACTGAAAATATGTCAGAACTTTGAGCCGATTACTTTAACCTGGAGGGGGCGGGGCTTGAAGTAGCTCATTTGTATTTAAAGGGCCAGCGCTCAAAACAACCTTTCTGGTGTCATTACTCAGAAATAGGTTTAAAGATGGACCTGTGGAGTTGAATTAATGAAGAATTCAGACCCAAGCAGAGTATTTACAGTTTATGTAGACCACAGGGAAATGTTTTAAAACACATAATTATATTTAAAAACCAAAATATCACGTCTTTAAATTAATGCGAAATTGAAAACAAACTGTGTTGATCTCTGTTCATTTATTCATTTTTTTTTTTTTTTTTTTGTTACCTGTGCTCTGTGCCCACGGCAGAGGCTCCTGGTGATGCCATGTCAGAATGCAGCGGTGATATTCAGGGCGAGGGTCCAACTTCACATCACAAGACAACTGACGGAAAACCACAAAGAATCAGTCCAAATGGCAACTGTTGGCTAGTCTGGATTACAAACAGATTAATCATTCTTAAAGATAGATTCAACCCCATACTGTACAAACCTGCATCATTTCAAAGAATACTTTATTTTAGAGTGCAGTCCGCTGATTTTTTAAAAATTTATTTATTTATTTTAACGCACATTGGTTAAGTTATGGTTGCACTGACAGTGGTTCTGTGTTTAGTATTTATCCTACAGTATTATTCTTCTAGCAAGCATGCTGTATAGCTATGAAATTTTGGATATGAATAATTTCCTCCTACACAACAGCATAATCCAAATAAAAATACAGGTATTATTGACTGGATTAATGCTGGTAAACAAAGCATATTTGGTTTACTTACAAGGCTTAGTTTTGAGTATTTACCAAGCACATTGTGTTGGCTATGAAAAAAAGTATAATTGAACTGAGTAAAAGCTACTAAAATTAAATATAACTGTTTTTTTTTTATTACAAGATAAAAACAAAATCTAGAAAGCTCCAAAGTTTTTTTTTTTTTTTTTTTTTGGCAAATATAAAGAGTTTTTCAAGCTACTGTTTTACTTGGGTCTGATGCCATCTGCGAAGGGAAATTATCTGGCTACATCCGTGCTTTCAGGCCATCAGTCCTACCACTAAGTGGCAGTAATGCACTGAAGTTGACATCTAACAGCTTTATAACAGCAAATGATGTACCTCAGTGCTCTGGATAGCACCCATGTTGGCACTGCACCAGATCTGTTACTAGATGATGCTAGTTGGGGACACAGGCTGCATCGACTCACTGCGTATGATATCCTAATGTTTTTTTTTTTTTTTTTTTTTTGTCTTGCTCAACAATTATGAATATTCATTATTTTGGGAGTAGGCCTTCAGGTCAGTGTGGGCTGTGATGGGCTCTTGTGCCAAGTTAAGAGGAAAACATACTGGTCATAAATATGTATCAAGTGGATGATGAAAATAGTCTTAAATCATAAGTTAAGACGCAATAGTTTGCAATCACATACTCTGGAACTTTAGAGCAAACACAATTGTTACTATTCAGAGTACAAAATTAAGTATCATAAAAATATCTGGAATTTAAAAGGAGTTACTAAATATGATTTTTTTTGCCTATAGGATGTGCTCTGCAAACTAATCTTTCACTCTAAAGGTCGACTGGTGATCAGTGTAGTATTGGCCTCTAATGTTATTATTAAAATCCAATATATGATTAAATAAATTACATGAACATGTCCTGCTTTGATTCTCATGTAGATGCATTTTTTTTTTGCTTTCTATACCACAATCTGGTTCTGCTGCACTGGGAAAACTCTAGTTATGGTTAAGTTTTGCTATAATTTTATACATTCATTTATTAGTTTTCAATTCAGTTTATTTGAAAAAGCTTATTTGACTTTCTTAATTTTATTTTCTTGATTACATGAGGACATTTCTGCAAAGGTTTTGAGATGAAGTTTGCGTTTTTATGATTTTAACTTTTACTGCACATGTACATTCTTTATAAATATCACTGTCCCCCTTGTTGGACAATTATTAGGAATTATATCACCCCATTTCCCCCTTTTGACACAAAAACTGATTTCAACACTTAGTCCTACTTCAAATAACATATGCTCAATAACCTCCATCAGTTACCACAACTTCCAAGCCTCAAAGTAGACCGTACATTTTGCCATTAAGCAAGAAAAATCACTTTGTGAGACCACCAGCTCTTCGAGTTGTGATGAACTTTGACTTTGTGTGACTTGGTCAGAGGGTCACGATGCCCTCCTTGCCATGTTGGTCCTACCCTCGCTTTGATGATGGTGGGTCTAGGGTCCAAAATGCCCTGCATCTTCCTCAAGGCAGGGATGACAAAAAGATTACAGGTGACAACAGCGGACACGGGGTTTCCTAGGACGATCGCACAGAGAGAGGGTGGACAGGAAGAGGGGGCGAGGAAAAAAAAACAGAGCAATATATGAGTAACATCTCTTCAGAAGCAGCTGAGTGAATCACTCTTTCTCTCAACTTCACACACTACCTGGGAGGGCAAAGATAAGTTTACGAGCACCATCTATGTCCAGGGTGGCAAATGTTGTTGGGAGACTGAAAAAAAAAAAGAAAAGAAGAAAATATAAAATTTTTAATTCCACAATTTATCATATCCCAATATCATCACTGTCAGATTTTAATATAAATTTGCTTGCCTCAATACTATAAACTGACCTCTGACATTTACTGCTTATCTTTAATCTTAACTTTCATCATTCATCTGTGAAGCACCAGATTAATATACTGTGGAAAAGAATAGGGGCAGCTAATTTTCTTACCCTGGTTTCATGAAAACACGACCAAAATGGATCTGAGCATGGAGATCAATATCCAGCACTTGCTTAAGGTAGTCCTAAAAAAAAAAAAAAAAAAAAAACAAGACAAAAAAAATTACAAACCAAACACAGCACTGATTTGAATAGACATATTTTTGTACACAAGTGGAAAATAATAAAAAAAAAAGTCACTTTGTGAGTTCAAGCTGTAATATTCTTTGTGAAAAACAAGAATATCATGAATAATAAACAACAAAAGCAAAATAAAGATGAAAAGTAGCTGCATCTTGTGATCCCCCCCC
>JAPSES010000098.1:3820149-3841698 GCA_029822895.1 Maxillicosta whitleyi | reverse complement strand
CTCTAGGTGGAAAATAGAGCCCCGCGGCTGTGGTTTATAAGCACTTTACCGAGACAGGTTTCATTTTGAATTTACTAGCTTATTTAAGAAACACTAAAGATGAGTGTAACGAATGCAACCACGTAATGTGTTTTTAATTCACTCTAAAATGACACGGCATCAAAAACCCCAAACAAAACTCATCACCTGGATTTAGTGAGAGATAAGAGACTTCCAATGTGTAATTACTGCAGCTAAACGAATAAAACAAATAACTTTCAGCAGCAAAATGTTCTTTAATCCTTTATCGGATGCAGCGAGTTCTCAGTTCTTAAACAATCATCGGTATGATAAGAGTGTAAAAATTGCACTGTGTTTCAATGGAAACAGGTCATGTGGTCTGATGGGTCCAGATTGACCCCGTTCCACAGCGATGAATGCATCAAGGTGATAACAGCAGTGGAAGAAGTGATTACCCATCATGCCTAGTGCCTCCAGCACAAGCCTATCTGGGGTTGATTCAGTCGATCAGGTTTTGATTCAGTGACATTATGTGTTAAAACTGAATATATTTAATTTTTAATTTAAATATTTTTTTTGCTGATGACGCAATGTCTCCCATTATCAATAGAAGACCTTCACAAAAATAATGCAACTGTGGACAGAAATACAAGTTTTTATATTCCATAAATTTATCTTAGTAATGCATTGCAGGCCTCGTTTATATTTGGTCAGGACAGATTTTTTGACTCAAAAGGTGATTATTTTAAGCTTCTGGTTCAATACTATGATATTTTGCATCTGTATAATTACACGTATTGCAAAAGAACCCCACAAAAAAATCCAACATTTATCACAGTGTAGTTTTTAAGATGAAGCCAGACAGTATTGTACACGTACGTGAAGTATTGTAAACCAAAAATATATATATTTAAGAAAAAAAAATGCAACTACAAAACTTACTGTGCGCCCACAAACCTGTTTTTTTTTGCTTTTACAAAACACTTTCTGCAGTTACAAAACATTGCAGTCTCTTTCTGATGTGGGGGCGTGGTTAAATGAGAGGCGTGTCCAGACAGGAAGCAATACTAGTGGAAGTTCCACCGTAATGTGTCTATTTCACCTTAAAAAACACCACTTTATACTGTAACTGCAGAAAAGTTTTGTGGCTGCACAAGAAGTTTTGGATACGCAAGAAAGCATTTTATAAAAGCATTGTCTGTTTTATCCTCTGTTGTACAGTGTCCTTGGGTGTGCTGAAAAGCGCTTAGAAATAAAATGTGTTATTATTATTATCAAAAAGAATGCGTTTGTAGTAGTAAAACAAGTTTTGTAGTGAAATATAAAAGGGAAATATATTGGTTTACAAAATGTTACTTGCACGTACAATCCTTCACGTATGTTTACAATGTTATCTGGACTCATGTTAACACCATAAAAACTATGCTGTGGTGAATGGTTTTTTTTTTTTTTTGCAGTACATGTAATCATACGGATAGAAAACATTATAGCACAGGTGCCAAACACGTGGCTCGGGGGCCAAATCAGGCCCACCAAAAAGGTCCAATCCGGCCTGTGGGATGCAAAAAAAATGCAAAAATGACACTGAAAATAAAAACGATCAATGATGTAAAACCCATTTTATTTCATACAGACTAATTAGATCTCAAGTGGTTCAGAACCAGTAAAATACTATTGGAATAACCTATAAATAATGAAAAATGTTAATTTTATCTTTTTTTTATTTTAAAAAAAAAAAAAAAAAAAAAGCTAAATTACATGAAAATATAGACTTTTACAAACTATCCTTTCTAAAAAATGTGAATAACCTGAACAAATATAAATATAATATAATTGAAGTGGATTCAGTGCATTTGTACCAGTATTCTGCCTGATACTACATGTTTTGTGTAGTTGTAATTAAGTTCTAATGTACATGTGTAAATGATAATCCTATAATGTGAGGCAGAATATGAGTAAAATGCACTTGCTTTTCTTAAAACATTTCAAATTTTAAGTTCAATTTTTAAGGGAATGTTGTAGCTGTTATCATTGTCATAAGGTAATTTGTCTTTTATTAGTGTTATTATTTTATTATTATTTATTTTTTCACTGGAGATCATATTAGGGTGAATATGACCCCTGAACTAGCATGAGTTTGACACCCCTGCATTACAGTATTGAACCAGAAGCTTAAAATGATCACATTTCGAGTCAAAAAGTTTGCACTGACCAAATATAAAAGTGTCTTCCAGTGCATTAATACATTCAATATTAAGCGTCTAACATTTGTGGTTTGCCTACACATGTCACTATCCTCACATTCCCACCAAGACTGAATAACTAGACAGACATCACATTAGAAGAGATGCATAAACACAGATGTAGGATCATATTTTACTATGATCTCGCTGGCAAATGTTCAATGTTCTTGCCTTGAAGAAGCTCTGTGACAGACAGCTTGCATATTAAAAGATTATTGCACCAATTTCAGTGTCCAGAGGCTCATTTTAATTTTTCATCCAGTTTGATTATTTATAACCACAGCACCTCAGTTGCGTCTGATGTTTTTCTTTGGTAAATTATTGTGATATGTAGTAATGAAACTAAAATGATTACAACCGCTGACACAGTCACACAATGGTGGGATTATTGTGCATCTGCATATGTACAAAAGAGGAAATAATACAAATATACCGATTCCATTTACTGACAGATAATGACCGATATAACAGATTATTAAAATGTAAGGTTAGTTATATGATAGGGATAGCTACAAACTTGGCTTTTGCTTAATTGTTTTAAAAGTTTTTCTGTTTCGTCTCAATGTGAAGCATCTTTGAGGGTCCAAAAAAGCGCTATAAAAGTTCAATGTATTATTATTATTATTATATTTGAAATAAAAAACGTTTAATATGATATTTACTTTTGTTGTCCATCCTTTGACACTGCCATTTGTCAAAACTCTTGCAAATTTTTGGTTTTTCATTAATTGCATCCTGTAGAGTTAGACCACAGAATAAAATTTGTCTTTTTGTCCTCTCCTCAATCTCTTTGTTCAATTCATTCTGCATAAATGAGGCGCTGTTCAACTAGTGAATCGTTAGTTAAATTGTATTGTTCGTCTTGAACAGTTGTAATTGGAATACCATCTCGTTGCTCTGAAATATGTGCAATGATAATAAAGCTATTCATTCATTCATAAAATATTTTTGCTATTATTTAAGCTGCAAAATACAGGGTTTAAGGTATACATAAAATACATTTTAGATAGATAATGTCATAGTAAATTCACTTCTGAGAACTTTATTTCTTGCAAAAAATAAATGTATTTTGCATTAAATGTATTTTTCATGTAGAAATATTTGAAACTAGATTTTGCCCTTTGAGTATGTTTAAGATGGCATTTAAACCTTTCCAATTATGCGGAATGTTCACCTTAAACTTGTCTGGTTCAAGAAGTAGCGGACTGTCCATCTGTGACGCCCTTGAACCTCGCTCTAGTGCAAATCCATATGAGGCTTTAAAGGCTTCGTCTGATGTAGCTCCGACAAAGCATTAGATGGACAAATGGGATATAAGGAAAAGTCGGTATGTTATATACAGAAGCTGTAGGGACAACAGGGACTTTCGCCCAGGGAGTAAACCACTATAGGAATGCCACTGATTAACAGTTTTCTTAACTTTTTTTTTGCATATTATCTCCATGAAGTGAGTAACAACTACTATTACAGTTTGTTAAAATATAAGAAAACATCAGATTAGCTGCATTAAAAGTGTTTTTATTTTTTTTTAGCTGTAAAGTATATCACTGTCTGCGAATGCTTTTTTAGCTTCATGGTTTTTGTAACTCCATGAAAAATAGATTCATTAAAAAAAATTCCAATCATATTGTTGTTTTTCATGCTCAAAGAAGAATAAGGTTTAAGGCCAAATCATAGAAATGCCATCAAATGAACTTAGCAAGCTCACCATCCTGCATAAATCTGGAAGGGATGACACCTCAGTATCCACACACGCTCAGGAGCTAATGTCAGCAGATGTAACCAAGGCGATGGAGATGTCAAAAAGTAATTCAGCAGGGCGCGGAGAAGGCTTCTGAGAATATACTCGGCTCCATATTTTCATTTTCATTCAGTGCGTTAAACAGAAACCTAACGTGCGGCCCGCTCACCTCTGTAGTTGATGATCTCAGTGCCCAGGACGGCGGTCATCTCTAGCACAGTGATGAAGGCCTTGTCCATGGAGGTGAGGGGGAAGGGGGACATGCGGTGCCTTCGGGCAACCTTAGTGATGTCCACTGCACTGTGACCTGAAAAGATGGAACATCACATACACTGCTATGACACCTGAACATTTAATTAATAACAAATACGATCAATAAAACTGCTTTTGACACAATACAATAAAATGTTGATTTCTAATAGTCAATAAGAAAGATCAGTGGAGTTTTGAAGACAAGGTGCAAGAAAAAGCCAATACATGATTACTTCGCTGATATTATTGATTGAATTATTATATTATTTTTTATACATGTTCTCATGATATGATCGTGACAATGAGATTTATTCTCCTTTCAGTATAAACATAATCATTAAACCCGGTCAGTGGTGATTTCTGAAGGGTATAAAAAGTGAGTGGAATGTGTCTGAAACAATCATCCAAGTAGTAAAATAATGCGTTAAAAAAAATCAATTTAGCCTCCATAACTTTAACAGTCATTCAATGAGATATATAAAAGACAAATGGGAGGAAGAGGAAGGTCTAGCAATGACGGACGAAGAGTGAAGAGCGGCAAAACATCTGGTGATTTCAATGGAAGAGTACGAAGTGTCACTTATGGAAAGAATTCTGTTGGAAAAATTTAACCATGAGTCACTTTATACAAATAATAATTCACAGTAGTGGAGGAACTGTTGCTGCCACACTACCCAGCATTTCCACATATACTGGGAATGCCCAAAAATTAACAGTTATTGGAAAGAAATATATAAAACCACAATTCATTTTCAATACTTCTACTATCTACCCTTTGATTTCAAAATCATATATTTAGGATACATTTCTCCAGAGGTCAAAAACATAAATAGATGTTTATTCTGCAAATTATTACCTACAGGAAAAAAAGTAATAACTAAACGATGGATGACGCAAGAAGAACCGACAAAAAATAAGTGGATAAACATAACTATGGGAATTTATCGGACGAAAAGAATAACTTTTAATGTAAATTTGAAGATGTTTTTTTTTTTTTTTGTGCAACACTAGGAAGGATGGGTGAGATATGGGTGTGCTAAGATGACTGCATGAATATGGAATTATGTTTCTGTGTTTTTATTTATACATTGATTCTTTAAAGAAAATGAATAAATCAATAAATCTTTAAGAAAAACAAATAGCTTTTTGTTTTCTACACCCATGCTCCGGATGTATATAATTTCCGTATCTGTCTAGTTTCTTTTTCAATATTTATAAAAAAAAATCTAATTTTTTTTTAGTAAAAAGATAATAATAAAAAAATCAATTTAGACTGTAAAGTAGAAAAAAAACAAGTGCTTTTCATTTGTTAGTTAATTTTCTGCTTCAAATTCAGTAATAATAGAATCCTAATAGAATCCACCAACAGAGCCAAGATCTGCTGATACTGATAGTTTGTAAATGTCCTGTTAGCGCAGATTATTTCGCCAAATTTATTAATCAGTCTGTCTCTAGTGCAGCTTTAAAACCAAGCTGCTAAATCTGAGTCTGAACCAACTGGAATCAGGAATACGTGTTCAGACTGTGCCTGCGTTCGCTGAACTCAAGATGAGATGTTTAAAACTTGAAAAAAAGTATATGTTTTTACTGAAGAGGGCGGGAGAGCCACTCACCCTTTTTTTTTTTTTTTTTTAGCATTTTAAATTCTTTATCTAGACAGTTTGAAAGTTGAGAGGAAGACAGAAAATAGGGGAGAGAGATGAGAACTAGAGCTCTGCTGGGATTCAATCCCAAGACAACACAGGCATATTTTCTCTTCCAAAGGCAGGGAAGTGAACCACTCAATTATCTCTGGAGACAGGAAAGTATTTTAAGAATTTTCTTTTGGCTCAAGAGTCACAGAAAAAAAAAAAAAAAAATCTGCTGAGAGATTCAAACTGATCTGAGAATTTTTTTTTTTTCAACCGAGGTCAATAGTAAGACTCCAAATGACAGATATGATGAAATATACAATTAATATATATCCTCCTGACACCCAGCAATATATTTTTGTCCTCTGTAGTGGACAAAAGTTTCATGGTTTTACTTTAAAAATGCTGGTCCACTGCAAAGGACATTCCACAAAAATATAAATAAACAAATAAAAATTACTTTAAAAAATATATCAGAAAAAACTGTTACATTAGGCAGTTTCTACGACAGTTTCTACGAAATTGGATGCCGACTTTAAACTCGACATGTCGACATTAAACTGAGAATAAAGTTGATGTCCCATAAAGATTAAAGTCGACATCAAATTTTAATTTTATTCTCGGAATTTTCGAGAATAACGTCGACATGTCGAGTTTAAAGTCGACCCATCAAGATTAAAGTCGACGTCCGATTTCAATTTTATTCTTGGAATTTCGACTTTAATGTCGACATGTTGACTTTAATCTCGCCATTTCAAAAAATATGTTCTCCTTCATGAATGGCCCTAATGCTCCGTTGTAAGTTTCTGATAAAAAAAAAAAGCTAAAACTTTCACTTTGCTGGGTAGTCGGGAGGATATATAAAGAGTGGTGGAATAATACTATAATAATAAGACTTTACTTAAGTAGAAATCCCACATACTAGGGTGGGTAAAATGCACAGATGCCATTTTCCCTGTGGGGATTATGAAGTGTGTTAACCTTTAACCTTTATAACCTTTACTGGAGTCTTTCATTATGCAACATTACAGTTCTACACAATGTAATCTCAGAGGAATATACTGGTTTTTTGTTGGTTTTTTTTTAACTCCAGTTAATTTTTCTAACAGCTTCAGTGACTTTTGCACGATCTAGAATATTTCTTTACCTTCCTGTCCAGTTTAAACAGTGTCTACAAATGTGTTGCTTATAAATGACGATGTAATTTGTCATTTTTATAATTGTATTTAGCCTTTGTTTTTACTCTCAAGTGTTCAAGTGTGACCTGTTCAACACCAAATCACAAAGACAAACATGTAAAACAATTGATATAGTTATAAAAACAAATCTATAAAGTAATAAATATGTTAACATACAGGTAAAAGAGAGAGAGATTCAGCTTGAACACACCATAAAAGCACTCTCTAAGTCTCTTCACAGTAATTTAATGGTAATGGTCTGATGTGAAAGAAGAACTCAAAAACTCAATCAATAAATCAATAAAAAAAAAAAAAAAAAAAAATAGAAAGAAAACACAAATGGAAAACAACAAATACAGTCTTGCTACATAATTGAGACCTTTCTTTAAGGTTTGAGCTAAATTAAATAAAGTTAAGTTATATTAAAAATACAGTGTTTCATAGCTGAAAACAGGCATGCTCATTAAAAGTTGGCTTTTCCTATATGGATCGCAGTTGCCATGGAAAAGTTGCATTACAAACACAAAACATGATGCATTACTGTAGATTACAAAATATAAAGTAGCTGAAATGAGCTCAATCTTGAACATGTACAGCAGCAAAATGCAACGTACATATTAAAATAGCTGTAAAATGAAAAATAAAAGCATATATGATAAGAAACAAATCTACATACGTCCATGTAAGTAAGGTTTTCAGTGTATATATTACATTCATTATGCAGTTTTGCACTTTTATTTCAGTAATTTAATGTGCATCCATAACAGAATTTCCTCAACACTTGCATGAGCATGACTGTTTTTGGTGCCTTTAACTGCAGCTATACGTATACATGTCTTATAACACATTCTGAACACCTTGAGGAAGGATTGGCAAGAAATAAACCTGTTTATTTGCGAAAGCATTAGAAGCCAGCTGCATGATAGAGGTGTTCGATAGCAGCCATGTTGGTCTAATAATACCTCTCTAATAATTCCAAAGGTAAAAAGGAACAAAGCAAGGTGTAACTAATGTGTAATCTGCTCTCTCTCTCTCTCTCCCTCTGTTTGCCGCTCTCCCTCTGCCTCTCTGCCTCACAGCGAAGAATAGGCGCTGTGCTTTGATTTGCCTTGACCCAATTTCTCTCCTTTAAACATACACTTACGCTTCCACAGCATATTCTGATGCTTAACATGAGGCTTAACAACCTCTGGCAAAAACACATCACACACACACGCAAACATGCATAGCCACACACAGCCAAACACACAAATACACCATGCCCGCATTGTCACTTCACATGCACATTTAAAACCCATCTATGGGTGTTTTGAGGCACACAGATAAAATGCACAAAAAATACAGAATGCTTTTGACTGGGAAATTTATTACTCACTTGATCTTAGGATATTTTCTTTGCTGCTGCATCGTGACTGCACCTAAAAGATGAAGGGAGTGATTGGGAGAGAAAAAAAAAACAAAGGGCAGGAGGAACAGAGAGAGCAGAGGTAGTGGTAATTTGAGATAAACCGAGCTGCTCTTTTGACATGCTTGAGATGAGAAGCTGTTTATACAACAGTCAGAACAGAAGCACTGGCAAGAGCTGTGTCACACTACACTGTGCACTTTGTCCTGCTGTTAGGAGATGGTTACATCTCCTGCATTATCATTATAATCACTTACAGTACACTACATCATCATACCACACTGATAAATACACTGACATGTCACAGTACTATTAGATTAAAACACTACAAGGGATATAAGGACAAAGGCAACAACATACAGAGTGACAATATTGTATCACAAGGTCATAACAGATGTATTAACTGTGCTACGGTGTAACATCAAATGTAGTGGAAATGTAGTGTAGAGTATAGATAGTGGCTGTTCAGATGTGGTGCAGGAGGAAATCGCTGATGCTCTGGAAATCGCTGATGCTGCGTGGTAGCTGCACTAGCGCTTAACTACTAGTAATCTACGGCAAGGTGGGGAGGAGAGCATGGTGGGTTAAAAGGGGGCTGAGTTTCCCAAAACCACCTCAAGCCTTCTGTTTTTTTGACAGGCACATACATGTTTGCCACATGAATTAAAACATTTAATTCGTGAAGCAGACACATGTTCCATAAAACAATATTTCGGTGTCAAAATAATAGGAAGATTCCACAACTTGCGTGTCGCCTTAAAAATAACCAACAACTTCCCACAAACTCAGTTTAACACTTTGGTAAAATGAAAATAGCTAGACTACTCTGTGATAGCTTTCATCTCCATATTACACTAATATAGTACAAACTTAAAGCTGAATGTCATAATAAACTGTTCTTTCCTTTCCCATTTCGTCATTCAAAAGCACAACCTGACTTCTAACACTCTTTTAGTCGTACATTACCGCTGCTTTTTGGTTTTATACTGTAATGAATGATAATATCCAGTTTCGCTAAGACGTTTTATATCTAATCTAGTCAGTGAACACAAAATATAAAACAAAATGTTGACTGGTGGCAAACTGACAACAAAAACAATCCTCGTGCATACTAGTTTTTCACTTTTCACCTAAACCTCTGGTGTTTTTACACAAACCTTATATGACACTAATACTGTTAATGTTCTGTCTTTATGTCACAGTGCTGTGCTACACATTTATTTTTTGGGAAACTCAGCCTTAGGCAGTGACTAAACAAATAAAGAGAATTAAAGGCTGCCGTTTTTACATCTTTGTAACAATATTCATATCTATCTATCTATCTATCTATCTATCTATCTATCTATCTATCTATCTATCTATCTATGTTACCTTTTTGGACTCTGACCGTCCTATTTTCTCTTGTAACCTCTGTATCCTTCCATCTACTTTATCATTAAGTTGGTTGTGGGCAGTGTGTAGTGTATGGAGAACCAAAACACCCATGGTGAAGGTGAAGGTCTCTCTACCCACCCGACCCCCTCTTTCTTTCTCCTCCCCTCCCTCACCGCCAATGACTAGGCTACTGCGACACCACTGGGCACCAAACAGCCAAGGTTAGAGGGTGGGAGATGGGAGGTGGGGCAGGTGGGTGGGATGGTGGACGAGGAGGGATGGAAAGGCAGAGTGATAGAAAAAAGACACAGATAGAGAGACAGAGGGTGGAAGGATGAGGATCAGCATGACGTGGTCCCACAGCCCGGGAAAATAAGGAAACAAAAAAACGGGAAGCACGGACTAGACAGACTTCACTAAACTACAGAGCCGATACATAGCAGAAAGGAGGGAAAACAGGAAGAAAACAACAAAAACAATAAAGACCACTAGAGTGGCCTGATGGCATCTACTTAACAGACATCCAGCACACCAGACATAGCTACTGAAAGCAAAGCATGTTATCCAGAGAGACAGAAACAGAGATAGACGGACAGATGGACAGGAAGAGAAAGGACGGAACTGGTCTAGGCTCAGCTGGAAAAAAAAAAAAGTGAAAATTTGTACTCTCAGTTTATAAAAACGGTGCTTTTGGATTGAAAATCTGTGCCCTTAGGTTTATAGAAACAATATTCACAGATTCAAAGTAACTGAGTAGTAGTATCCATAACTCATAAGCTAAATACAAACAACACTTTGCAAAACTTTCAGTTGTTTTTATTCCAATTAATCAGAATTAGAAAAACAAAATATTATCTAAGTGGCCTCTGTTGGCTGCTGTGAGTCTTTCAGCACCATGGACAGCGACAGGGCCAGCGTACGCCTTTTCCTGAACATGAGGAACTGTTGTTTCTGACCAGAAAAATAAGAAATGTCATTCCAATTGTGGAGTCAATCAACATATAAGAATATCTACAATAATATCTTTATCTAAAATTTTTTTTTAAATTAGCATTTTTATCATGTAGTATTTTTATTCTTTCTTTTTCTTTAGTGTATCGATTATTTCTGGGGAGGAATTTATATAAGACTTGTATGATAATTTCTTTTTTTTCCCTTGATGTTTGTGACGTACAAATAAATACAACAAATACAAATTCAATCAGTTTCATATCTGTACCAGAAAACACAGTCAGAAACCACAGATCCATTTCTAAAGCACTAAATTCATACTTAGTTATCATTATTTGTATCAGTAAGAATATTACTAAAAAGAAAATGACGTACGTAGTGATGACAGAGAAAGAGATATGGTATTTAGTCTGGTTGAGAAACGTCCAGGTTGTTTGAGTATTAACCTTTAGGTTGAGTCATGGATCCCAGAGGGTTCAAATCTATGAATATCACTCTAACTTTACAGAAGTAACTTATTTATAAACTGATAGTACAGATTTACACGTGGCTCTTTTTGCCACAGCTGAGCGAAGGTGCAGTCCCATAAGAGACAGTAACAATACAGAAAAGTGTGCGTGGGAGACAGAGGAAGGAAGACTCCTAAAAGACCAGAGAAATAGCGAGACAAAGAGTGACGAGAGTGAACGACAGAAAGAGACTAGTGGCAGTAACAGGGCAACAGACAGATAGAGACATACAGAGAGAGAGAGTGAGAGAGAGAGAGAGAGAGCCAGAGAGATAGCTTGGCAAGCGAGGAGGAGGAGGAGAAGGAGGAAGAGGAGGAGGAGGAGGGGAGGGGGACACGGAGCGGGGCGTTTGTTTTGCGCGCTCCTTGGAGGAGGGTGAGGGAAGGGCAAAGGGGGGGTGGGATAGTTACTCGAGAGCTGAAGGTCCTCCTGCGATCATCTTTAAGCCCCTCCAACCTACACTGGAGCTAGTGGAGATAAAGCATCGAATCACAGGCATCAGTGCATCTGTCCCGGCAATCGCAACATTACAGACAGACAGACAGACAAGACGGACGGAAACAGACAGGCATCCACTACAACAAGCAGCCCTAGCAAGAGAGGAAGAGGGTAGGGGGGGAGAAGAGAAGTGGAACAGGTATAAAGAAAAAAGATAGGGAGCAGAAATAAAAGTAGAGGGGTTTCAGGTGGTTCAATGTGGCACCTGTACTAGAGGACCTACAACTAAAAAAAAAAAAAAAAAAAAACACTTAAAAAGAATAAGCAACTTGGAAGATTCTGAGGTGTAGTTGAAAGTTAAAAAGCGAACTGCTCATCTCATTATTCCCTTATGTGTACTGCAACAAATCCAATGTACACACTTCACAGAAACACATTCATGACATGCTATTATTGTTATTTATCACTTTGTTCCAAAACAACTTACCACAAACATATACTCCAAAAAACTATTAAAAATGGAAGCACAGTTCAAATTTCCAAGTCATAACAAAAAAACAAACAAAAAAAATCTCCCTTTCATTATTTTATTTGGCTTATATCACAACAGGAAACTTCGCTGGAACATAAAGCGCCACCATTTATGGTAATAATAAATACAATGGCATGCCAATAGAGGTGAAACTTTTTAATAGACCAAAGAAATAGAATTCCCCAAGAATGTCTGCATTAATAATTTTCTTTTTTTTTTTTTTTTAAATCAGAGCTTTGAAAAATATCACTTTGTTAGTTGCAATAATAAACAATGTAATAACTGTCAATCCTGTGGCATTATTTGTATACGAGTAGAAAAACCCGTGTCTCTAGGGCTACTCGCGGCTCCCTGTAGTTTTCTCCAGGGACAAAAATAACACATTACAAATAGTCTGCTTGATTTTACTTTATTATATTTTGAGTCTTTTCACATCTAAAAAAGAAAACTTTAAACAATATGATCTCCTATGGACGGAAAATAACTGAATGCCAGGTAGATGAAACGCCACCAAAGTAAACAGGACCTGATCGAAATTGAATGCAGAACAAATACCAGAATAAAGCTGAATCACAAACAGGGTCAAGCTGCAGCTGAAGGTTGAGAAACTTTCAGTATTGAGTTTTTTTTTTTTTTTTAAACTTTGTTTGCCCAAAAACATGGATACAAAGCACAAAAAATGATAAATTACAGGGAAATTTTCAGTGTTTTCAATCAAAATGTCAATCAATAAAATTGAATTTCAACTATAAAATCAATATTATGCTATTGGAATGTGAAAAAAGTAAACTATACTAAATTAAAAAACAGATATCCCAGACAGATATGTTTGTTGTTAGATGTTAAATGTCAAAAAGACCCCTTCTATTGTGCTTCTATTATGATGTGACCTTAGTAAAAAAAAATTAATGTATGTTCACTTTGACTTGGACATTTGACACATGCTCACTTAAAAATATTTTTTGGAATATTAGATTAGTTCTAAGGATAAGATGGACAAGCTGATGGACAAAGTGTTGCATTGAGGGACATGCTACTTTTTTTTTTTTGCCACTAGTGTTTTATTTTAACAGTATCTTAGAAAGTATAGAAATATAAATATAGAATCACAATTAGCACTCTAGCCTTCAACACATCTTTATTTGATATTAGTTTTAAATTAAATATAAGTTTGCATTAGAGCTATCCCATTAATCTCATCATTAAACATTAAAATGACTTCTGTCCAGTTAATGATTAAAGATTCCTCCATGCGTAAAAGAATACGTGACTTTTTCTCTGTTTTTTTTAATTATGATCACCGTCATTCTGTGGTGGAACTCATATAAACCGTTCTCGAATATTTCCATCTATTTTAGTGAAAGCAGTGGTTGCTGGGAGATATGTGCCATCACTGTTAAGCCCTCATAGATAAAGAAAGCAAGAAATATGAAAAAAAAAAAGATGGAAAAAAGAAGAAGGTGGGGATTAAGGGAGCTAAATACAGCTACAGCAAGACACAGATCAAACTTACGGACATTGAAAAGCACATATGAAAACTATAACGATCGACAACTTGGACATTTTCTAACAAGATGTGCCTTGCTAAAAAAAAAACAAAAAAAAAAACTGCTAAGGACATCTGGGCTGATAATTACAAAAAAAATGACATGATAAACACAGAACAGAATTACATCAGAGTCTCAGTAACTGCAAAGTCTACCTATGGTCTCTTAGACAAACAGACAAAGCACAAGAAATCACACGTTTTTCGACTTCCAAATCCAATTTAGCATACTTCTTTATGTAATATATTGTTAGTCTGCCCTACAGCTAGGGTTTATACAGTAAATTTCCATTCATCATTAGCTAAAACAAAGCTGAAAACCTTAATTCATTGTGAAGTGATGACACTAATAAGACTGACACGGGTGGAAAACAAGACCTCAGTGTGGCAAAAAATAGCACAGCAGAAAAGATCATACCATCAGAGTGCCATGGGGGGAGACAGTTTGCATATGGAGATGAACACAGTGAAAAAGCTATGGGGGGGTGCTAGGAAGTGAGGAAAACATGTGTAAAATGAGTGAAGAAGCAGAATGGGGGTGTTAGATGTAAGTAGGGGGACAAGGCAAAAAAGCAGTCAAACACTCTCTCATTTCTAATCTACCCTCCTCTGAAACCCCCCGTTACTGCTGAGAGACCGAACAAGTGAGAGAAGAGAATGGGCAAAAAAAATGAGAGATGCAAATGCAAACACACACGCATCACACAGGAACAATTTCGGCACGTCACAAACTCCCTAAAGTAGCAAAAGAAAAGAGGTAGAAATGAAAAAATAAGCTGACACATTCATGTCTGTGTGTGTCTGAACTACGGTTAATGCCACGCTGCAGAATGCTGGGAATGCAGACACACACACGGGAAAATAAAATAACAACTGCCTCCATGCCAGAAACTCTAATCACACTTCACACCAAACCCCATCGTCACCGCGGAAGCCAGCCTGACGACAGGTTGTCATGGAGATCTGCCAAGAAGATCAATGGCCTAGGAAGAGGGTGGCGGTGGGTACGCGCGTAGAATAGTGAACGTGGCCAGGTCAGCGAGACACATGGCCCAGGGGCTGCGAGCCACTTGGGGGAAGGAAAAAAAAAAAAAAAAAAAAAAAAAAAATCGATGGGCCAAAAACCACCCAGTTAAAAATACGCTCCAGGAAATGATGGGATGCAACCGCCATGGTGCTGAGCTCAGCACAAAACAAAGGAGCTGTCAAACAAATTATGCAAAAAGGGGGAGATTTATCCGTCCGCCGTGAGGATGAGAGGGTTGTGACAGAGCGGGGAGAGGCTTGTTTCAACTGGCTTCAACCGCCTTGCCCTGCGGGACGGAGCAAAAGAGGGAGAGGGATGGAGCAGAGGACAAAATGCTGGAGTGATAGCGACACAGTGGTAGAGGGCAGGACAAAATGCTTCTGTGGCAATCCAGAGCTAAGTCCTTCTCCCTGGGGATCAGAGGCAACAGCCTGAGGGAGGAAACGACAGCAGAAACAAGACACCATAGTGAGGGAATGCGTGCTGAAGGGCACTTCTCCACCACCGTACCGGCTCAACTTGACCGACCATTTCTTCTTTTTGAATTACGTTAGAGTTGCAAACTGTTTTTTTTTTCTTTCTCCTTTTGTTTTTGAGGTTCCAGGTGAGCTGGAAAATTACATGACAATACTACACACTACTGAATGGCCTTGACCTGCAATTTGTAACGACACAAACTCCAGTGTTATGTCAAAGGAGTCACAACCAAGCTGCTGAGATTTATTTCACTGTAATGACGAGGTTGACGCGCATTACTACGACTTAAAGAATCCATTTAACAGATCTGAAGAGTCTACCATCACCAGAACTATACTCATACAAATGGTCTGTTTTTACAGAAGAAAAAAACAAAATAAAAACACCATTGAATACCATTAAAGTTTAACACTTTCATGCGTGAATTATGACAATCTTAATCAAGATTCTTTTCTTGAGTGATTTTATTCCTCTTTAAGCATAAAAAAAACAATGCGAATAACTTTTTTATGCTATTTTTCATGAAAGTTGCAAAGCTGGACACCATGTGTTTAATTTTTCAATCAAAGAAACATATATTTCCAGATATCCCCATGAAAACTACGAAATAAAAACATTTTAATGCTGCTAATTTGATGTTTTCTCACATTTTAATATACTTTAATATTAATCATTCCTCACTTCATGGAGATAATGTGAAAAAAAAAGACTTTTGTTGTTAATTACAGTCTAATAACAATAACAAGGAACTGATTTACACTCAAACATGTTAGATTAGGTTTATCAAGAATGACAAAGTTATCAATTGAAGTTTATGGGATGACATAAAAACGTCATATGAAATTAAAACTACAAAATCTATAGATGTATAAGAGAACATCTGTAGAATAGCTGCCCACTGTAGTGACCACTATGTATGAAAGGGTTAAACAAAGCTATGCAATACTTTTAATTCATCTATTATTATTATCTATTATCCTATACCATTGAAAATTGAGAATTAAACCACCGTCCTTTTGCTATCTGTTACACTGAAGTGAACAGGTTTCTACACTGAAGGGGTTCTATTATATTTGAGATGCAAAATAAGGTAACTGCTACCGAAAGCATATAGTGTCAAGTTGAGCCGGTGCCATGCTGTGGCAAAGTAGCACTGCTGAAGGCCTCTGTCTCTGCTGATTATTGAGGACTTATTGCTTCTATTGATCAAGCCATTTTTGGCCCAAGAGCCCCTTTATTAATCCAGCACCAGTCACACTCACACCTTTAACTGCAGTCCAGGTACATACACACAGGTGCATTCACAGCCTCTGCAGAAACACATCATCAGCCACTTGTACACAAATCGCATCGAATGACCGAATGGGTGATGAATGACAGAGATGGAGTGCTGGTGGAGATCTTGAGAGAGAGAGAAAGAGAGAGAGAGAGAAAGGTAATGGTGAGGAATGTTTCTGACCAGTAAAGGTGCTGATACACAAAGCAACTTTCAGAGCAACTCTGAAGGAACCAACAATGGCCCAAAGATCAGATGTTTGTATTGTTTTTTGCCATGTGTATCACCACACTAGCTCGCAACCTGATCCTGAATGACTGTAGCAATACACACCTCCCCCTGTGGGAATCTGTTATGTGGAGAAGTGTGTGAAGTGTGTATGTGTTTGGAGAAAACAACTCTATTTACACCTGGTTTTAACAACAATCTGAGTCCGGATGATTTTTCTGGATACTCATATTTGGTTTTTGCATGAACCACTAAAAATTAATAAAGGTTCTCATATTTGGATTTTTCCTACATTAACATTGGATCTCAGAATACTAAACAGGAAGGTGGAGTCTGTGTACTTATCAAATATTATAGTAACCTCAGGCTAAATGAAAGGGATTTTCCTTTACTGAGAAGTGGTTATTTCAGATCAGCATCTGAAGATTGAAGCTTGTAAAACAGTTCAACCCAGAGCAGTGGTTCCCAAAAAGTGCACCATGACCATAAAGATAATGTGATGAACAAAAACCATAAGTTCAGTGATATGTCCCCTATCCTTGGATCAGCAACATCTAATTTATGATGACCTGGAGGTCAAGGTTTCAAAGTAAAATACTTTTTTTTTTTTATTGTAGCAAAGACAACCCCTTCTTATGGCGACATAGAAAAACATATAATTCCATTTTAGACTGAATCATCATTAAATTGTCTATACCAGTGATTGAAAAGAGGAAGAAAATTGACAGTTTTGAAAAAATATTATGGTCTGGTCATGATTCAGTGCAGTTGAGAACCACTGGACTATATTGTCTGGTTGATTCAACACATAATAGTTTCACTCCTACCCATGTCAGAATGTGTTTTTATTATAAAGACTTGACATCCAGACACTGATTATGTGTTAATACCAGTTGCATCAGTCTGCATCGTCTACACCCCTGCTGTGATCATGACTTGACCTTTTAAAATTATTTTTGTAAGCTAGCTTTGTTTTCTCATCAGTTCACCAAAAGCTGTAAAATACTGTAAAAGCAGCCTATGCTAACCTGCTTAAGTGCCTCAGGCTAAAGCAGGGGGTTACCCGGTGTGATGCATTTTCTACCTTATCAGACTGTGGACCAGTGGACGTGTGTGTTGGTGTGTGTCACTAGTGCAGTGTGGGATGCTACATTGGCCTGCATGCTGGTAGGTAAGAGTTTGGTAGAAGGTTAGCAGGTTTACCTGGTCCAAGGTAGAGTACCTTGACTTGAGCGTGATGACCTCATCCAGGTGAGCCCTGAATTCTCTTCGTGAGGCCTGGGGGAAGCCACAGGATAGTCACTCACCTTCATGCCACACACACATACACACAGGTGCAGGCATCAGGCATGCACACCCACTGTGATGGTTTTTATCAACACAACAGATCAGTAAATGGTGTAGATCAAAACATAGTTCCACACACACCTGCTCATGTTGCACACACATACATCCCAGAACTAATCCATTACTAACCTGACACGCATTCTTCAATCGAATCAAAAGAAATATAACGTAGGAAAAAAAATGCAGCAAAAGAAGTCACTAGAAAAAGCCATTGACAGAACAAAAGAGCTAAAGATGAATGAAAAACAGAACCAGTTCAGTGGATTTGACAACAGTTTGACTCAAATGCACAGTATGTTATTTCTACCACTAGGGGTCTCTAAGTCAAAACAATAATAGAAGATATAGTTATTGATAATGTGGAGAGTTGTTGTTTTTAACCACCACTGAAAAAAACATTACTAAAGAATATGCAAAACCATTAAAATGGGCCATTTGTTATAAAGTACAAAAGTTAAAACATATTAATGCAGACATTTTACATATTTTACCTTTCAGTATTGTTATTTTGGTCACATTTCTAAATGAGTAAGTGCATAAGTGGCTATTAAAATGAATGTTTCACTTCTGGCAAACCTGAAACCTTTCTCTACCTACACAGAAACAGTTGCAGGAGGAAGAACAGATTAAATAAACTAAGTAAAAGTTAAGGTGTTGCAGCAGAAAAGCATGAACAGTGACCTAATTATGACAAGTGGCATTGAAATCTAAAACCTACAAGTAAGAGAAAGGTAACAACATTGAACATTGATTTTTTATTTGCATTTATTTTTGCTGTGTATTTTGATTTTACATTTTAGATTAGCCTAAATGTAAAAAACAGTCATGATGATCTAAATCATCATTAAAAGCATGACCACCACTGGAGTTTAATTAGATTTATGAGTCAATATCTATTTTAACATTAACACATAACTTTGTTCTTTAATACCCTAACTTTGCTTATTAGAAATAGCCAATTGCAAAGAGAATACTTAGGAATACAATTAAGTGAAGAAATAAAAAATACATTCTTGCGTATCCAATTCAAGACTGTGAAATGTGAACAAAATCAGGGGAATCGTGTTGTATATCTGATAATAATGAACCTTTCTAGACAGTAAACAAATTCCAACATATTTACATTTTCACTATCTGGTTTCTTGCTGGTGTGCCACTGATATATTTTCTTATTCCTGCTAAAGTTAGATGATACATCACCCTAACTGGCATATTGGCCAGTGACTAAAATATACTGATAATATATGAAAACTGGAGAAAAAAAAAATTTAATGTGATTTGTTTATGAACTGGTGTTAAATTATAATGATTTTTTCACAATAAATGGATTATAATGACTTTTGGAAAACGAGGCGATTATTTACTTTATAATAATAATTATCATTATTTCGAAAAATAGTGGGGCATTATTTCTGAACCTACTTCCAAACTCTTTTCACTACTGTGCAGTTACCACAATTTCACATTGAACATGAGTCAGAAAACCTCCAGAGCCCGTGTCTTTTATGTCTTATAGATTAGCGTCATCAGGGGCCTGACTGGAGTAACAAACACAGAAGCTTTGTAAATTCTATCAGTACGTTTACCAGGTCTATTCTCTGAAAGAGGCACTGTCGAAGGAACTGAGGTATGTACAGAGGGAGAGAAATGCACGTTTTTTTTTTTTTTGTTTTTTTTTCTTGTGCAAGCAATATCACTTTCATTCAAATACATAATTCAAGCATCTTTCAACTTCAATTCTGAGGTTGAAACGCAGTTGAGGAATATGCCAAGTGATGGAGGTTTGTTTATTTGGAGGTTGTGTGAGTGCGGAAACAAGGCAAGCTACGTGAAGGACAGGGTTAGATATAAAAGGGACGGTCTACGGCTGAAAGACAAAACCATATATAACAACAGAACGGACATCCACACGACGACAGAGAAGAGGAAAAGAAAGTACTGTAGACGGTCCGAGGAAAACCACAGAGGGACAGCAGCAGCGCAGCAGGCAGGACAGCACACACACAAGGGAAAAGGATGGGAAGTAGTCATGCCAGGCGGGAATGTGAATATGTCCAGGGAGGGGGCGGATGGGGGTAGGGAGTGATGCTCGGATGATGACGGCCGTAACGATGCATTAGAACACATGCAGGAGTACCTCAGCAATGCTTAGGGTAGATGAACAGGAGGGGAGCCGCGCCTGGTGCCACGAGAGAGAGAGAGAGAGGAGGTGAGAAGAGAAGAGGGTTAACAGAGCCAAAGCCAGGTTGAGCGGGGACAGAGGCACACAGAGACTGACGGCTGGGAGGAGACAGCGCCCTCTGTCTTTCAGGAGGACATCTGTGTGACAGGTCTCTGTGTGACTGTCTCAGGTGGGCCAAGGCAGCCAAGGGCATGACGGACAGGACAGGACAGGACAGAATAGGACAGGACAGGACTGGACAGGTCAGGTGAGGACAGCAGGTAGGAGTTGCATGGGGAAACATTCCCCATCAGGACGATAGGAGAACAGGTTCTACAGGAAACATCACACCTTAAACAGCCACTGTATGTACTGTGTCAATTTGCGTCGGAAATTCATTTTACAGCACAGAGCAATTTTACACAGCGGACGTCTAAGAGGGTTGTCAGCTAAAAGAATCCACATGTCCTCTGTTTATACCCCAACATCAAAGCCTTCACTGCTGTGGAAGACAGTAATAGAAAATGAGCATAGCTTAAACATAATCTGAGGAGCATGTTCACATTGAGTGCTTTCATAGAGATAAAGTAAAAAAAAAAAAAAAAAAACTCTCCTATTTCTGATCTTAAACGACAATGTAAATACACCTCATAGGGTAAAGTGTCTGGAAGATGTATGTACCATGTGTAATCGCAGGTATACACTGTGGTTTTAAGCAAATGAAACAGGGTAGTAGCTTTAGTTGTGGCTACAGAACAGTCGTCCGATATTACACTGACACAAATTCAAAGATGACTGCTGTTCGAGTCAGAATGTGAGTGACAGACATTTAGGATGACCATCTCAGTGTAAATGATGCTGCGACAGATGACTTCTAACCAACTGAGTATGAAAGAACACGTAGATCCACACAAACCAAACAGAGGTAAAACACTGGCTTTTGACACAACCAATGGTTCATCGTTGCTTGGTTTCACTATTTACCATAAAGTGGCAAACATAAACCGTGCATACTAATGAATTATATATTTGTTTACTTGCAAAAAAAACAAAACTAGAAAAGCACTCAGAGAGTGCAGACCTCCGCCAAGTGCAACCCCCCCTCCCCCACCACCACCACCATAAACATTAGTCCCTCATTTATTTGGACTGCAGATTTAAGATTCTTAAGTCCATGAACTATATGAGAAAACATGAGTCGCCATCTGGTGGACATTTGTTATTATTACCACA
>JAPSES010000098.1:3799201-3810963 GCA_029822895.1 Maxillicosta whitleyi | reverse complement strand
AAATTCCTGGATCCAGACAGTGATCCGGATCACCTCCAAAATGTAATCATCTGTTCCTCGTCTCAGAGCGAACATTTCCTGAAAATTTCATTAAAATCCGTTCGTACATTTTTGAGTTATCTTGCTAACTAACAAAGTAACAAACTAACAAACCCTGGCAAAAACATAACCTCCTTGGCGGAGGTAATAACAAAATATCCCCGTGCACATTACCTTTTGTAATACTATGAAACTAAAGGACACTTGTAATGCATCTTTGTGTACATTCTCCAATCTCTATTTATACAAACACATCATTCCACAGAAAGATGTTTTCATCTGAGCAGTACTGAATGCCTCCAAATGTCTCCTGTTCTGTTCTACAGGAAGGGAAACTGCTGTACAGGCTGCAGATTATTGATTTGTCACACTAGAGTCAGCTGATTTGACAGAGCTTTCAGATAGCGCCAACGCATAAATCAATCATCTCCTTCAGTCAGATCAGTTCATTCTGTCGCTGATATTCTGTCAATACTCATTTACAAGTAATGACTTTGACCCATGTAGAGTCTGGGTCTTGACCAGTCAGCTTATGCTTGTTTTGTACATAATGACCATGACATTAGATTTCACTGGTGTCAAATTCATGAAAGCATATGTGTGTGCGTGAACTTGGTGCTTGTTAATTTTGTGAGTCAAAATGTAGAACAAGATTGCGAGTAAACGTCAATACACAATTGTCCCTATAATCTATTTAAAAAAAATTTGCTGGGTACAATTTGCCACATCAAAGAGGCATTTTAATTTACACTGAAATAAACTGTGCTATAATCAATTTGTAATCAGTCCGACTTGATGGTCTATTGAGTCACTAATGAAATAAACGCTAATCTGAAATCTCAATTCTGTCGTTTTGTGTTTAAAACTTGATAATGAATTAAATACACAATTAGTGACCTACTTCACACTGTCATGAAATAATTATTTTGCTATGAAACAAAGCTGTCTCACAGGATCTACAGCTGCAGAAAATACTATTAGACCATCAAAAGTCATCAGAAACAATGGTTATCCAATCAAGTCCTAACTTCTGTGTGTATCATGTGACTAAAACAGACAGAAAAGAAAACACGGAATGTCTAAAAGTACTGTTTTTGTCAGTACGATGACATAGATATTGATGTAAGAATTGAAATAATTTGGGTTTTTATCAAGAAAACATGAAATATGGATAGATATCAGCTCTGAAATTAAGCTATTATGAGTTATTTTTGTTGGTATCATTATATTTGTCCAAATAAATGTACCTTTAGCTGTACCAGGCATTAAAATAAACAAGAAATTAAAAAAAACAAAAAAAAACAGGATGGTCTGTATAAGATTTCACTTATTGTTATTTGCGTGCAGTGCACTACAAAGTCTTCACTGCATTGCTTTAGGCTGTTTGCACAAAACTGCACATGTTAACCTAGAGTTGTTTTGGCTTGTGGCTGTGACCTGAATGGCAATACATCTATAGTGAAGGTCATGGATGTGGCGTGGGCTGAAGTGCACGACTGCACCGTGACTCATTTCCCACAATCCCGTGAAGAAGGAGGAGGAGTAAATTTCCATAAGCCTTGGCCTTGGCTCCGAAGCCATACATTAAACCATTCATCAAAACCTGCTATAGGACTGGTGTAAAGTGAGGCAGTGTCCTCTAGGTACACAGCCAACACCTGAAAGAGTTTGCAGAAAGGCATCTAGGACAGTGAGAGCGATGGAATACTTTAATCAGAATAAATGCCAATATCACTCAAGCTGATGGGAGCTGTATTCAATAGACAGAGAATAAATAATGTTTGTACTTACAGTTCTATTGAAGGCTGACTCACTGGGAGTGTGAGAAACCATGGATTTAGATTTTATTCACATAAAAAAAAATGGTAAAACCTTATATGCCTGGTTTGCGAACGACTAATTATCAAGTGACAAAATTAAGTTCATTAACAAACTTTGACAAGTCTCGAAAACATATGGAGGCATTCCAGTATTCATCAGTTTGAGTGTTATTCTTATTGTAGCTACATTCAGATCATTTAACTTAAGTATAAGCAGAAATACTACAATGCAGAAATTCTTATTACTAAGTTGGTAAGTCAGTTATTTAAAGGAAAAGAATATAACATTTGGGTATTTCTGTGAAACTGGTCCCTAAAAACAAGACACGAGGGCTAGAAATTCTAACTACATGTAGACTAATGTTCTGAAGCAAGTTTGGAAGCACTTTGCATCTATTTAAAAAAAAAAAAAAAAACATTACCGAGATAATAAGACAAACTATTTTTCATATGCAAGGCAGAATGTTTCACAAAAATGACTGCTGTTGCAAAATCACAATTTATTTGTGTTTAAATGGACAGGTATCACATGTAACCCAAGTGGACACGACGGGTTACACGCGAAACCTGGAATGAGACTGCCGATTCATGAAAAACACACACATTTGAATTAGAAAAACCACTAGAATCATCACATTTAATCACATTCAATGTATTTATAGCGGTATATAAGATCATTTCAAGCGATGTTTGCAAGATAAAATGCACTGACTAGATTTTCCTGTCCCAAGTTTGGTCCTTTTTTTGGCCCAAATATTTTATCAAAAAAATCATTAATTTTGGGATGGCTCAGAGCAAAAGTATAGATTTTTTTGCATTTATCTGAGGTCATCATTACGTACATCCTGGGGGGAAATATGTCTAAATTTGTCTTTTATTATCGGGTCTAAAAAGTTGGAAAAGTACTAGATACCAAAATGAAGCCAGTTTCATAGAGACACCCATTTATAATTGGTGTTTGTTAACAGAGCTGTTCACATTTAGCATGTCCTTATCACTCAGGAAATAAGGGAGAGAACAGTGATCAAATGAGTAATGGAGTAAATGAGGATAGGTACGAAAAAAAAAAGCTGTAAAATACAAAAATAGGATGGTATTTCCACATCCTTTCAAAGTTCCAAAAATACAGATAGTATATACAAAACACTACCGGAATGTCTTACATGCAACATACAGCTGAATTACAAGGTTCCTCATTTCTTTTGTATGTGGCGTTGACAAGTCTGTCCTGAATTTTGTCGCTCAAACAACACTGTGCAGTAAGTGAGAAGAGAGAGGAGGAGGAAGAGACATGCTTTGTTTTTGTGTTGTCCTGCCTGTGCATGCTGTGTGACGCTGAAGATACACAGTCACTGCCTGAAGATAAACACCCAGAAACCCCTCAAACACAGCAAAACAAAGAGGAAAATGAAAAGAAATAAAAAAATAAAAAACAGGCAAAGGGCAAGATCTCTGCTGCAGAAAGTATGAAGTAGTGCTTATGAAGGATTATGATTTCAAAAGTCTATATATGCTTTTGCGAAAACTATCCCATACTTTGTACAAAAAACACAAATACTATCAGCAAAATATACTTCAAGGTATCAAAAGTAAGACTACTTGTTGTCACATTATTGCAAATAAACACAAGCAAAAGCACTTGTGCAAAAGCAAAGATGTTGCAGCTAACATATATACTTTAAATCCTACTGTGCAGATCAATAATATGGTACTGCATCATATTAGATCACATCACATAGTATGTGTGTTTTATACAAAAAGTAACAAACAAATAAATGTCAAATTATTCCAATACTTGAAACTGAATAAATAGAATAAATGTACTACATTACATTACTACAATGTACTAATTTGAATTGAAGTTAAATCCCCATTCTCCTTGAATACATGTACTTGCTCATTCCACTACTGAACTTGATTCATATATAAACTCTAAGTATAAGGGGAAAAAATAAAATTACACCTATTCTGATAAACAGCCTAATAATTTCTTTAATGGGAGTACTATTATCAAATCAAAGTGTGACACTAGCTGTAACCCTTGACCTCACCTCTTCTAACCCTATAGATAAACCCATCTGACATACAAAATCATGAAATGCACAAATATTTTGGTGTTTATATGCCTCAGTAGTGGAGGGGAAAAAAAAAAAAATCAAACCAGTGGTGTTTGGGTAATATTCATAACAACATACCACCACACCCCAATATACACACAAAAACACACACGGAAGCACACACACACTGCCAACCACTGTCTGAGTCAAACCCCCATCTGCCCCATATGCTTCATTAATCCAAACTCACCATTATGTAACTGTACTAAATGCTCACAAGGGTGGAAAGGCACAACTACCCTCCCCGTATCTTGTGCATGTGTGAGTATATGAGTCCGTATGGGTTCGTAAGTAAGAGATGATGTGACAGCGGAAGAAAATCTGGTTACATGAATGGTTGCAGTGCTGCTCAGTTTGTAATCCTTTTGTATCTGCTTGCATTTGTAGGCTGTGTGTGGTGTATACGAGAATGAGACAAACATGGCTTCTTTCAAAAATAATTTTGTGTGTCCAGATTTTCTTTGTGTGTGCACTGTGTGTTTCCAGTTGTTGGTCTGCAAACAGAAAGGCTTGTGTGTACTCTCCAAGAACACAGACACACATGATTTACCAATCTGCTTATATGCAAACACACATTCACAGGTGTGAATAGACTTCTTGCACATCTAATTGCTTCTTCAGTTCTTTTTATGTACATGCTGTCCACTTGAACACACACAACGCTGAAGCCTGACAAATGCTACTTGAACTAGAATTGCTGATACACAACCTGAGTGTATTTATGCATGTTTCTATTTGGCAGAAAGCATTTTCCTTGCTTATACTTTACTCTGTGAGCCGTGATGTCGAGCCTTCTTGTATGGGAACTACAGCAGCAGCTCTGGTGGTGACAAGATTAAGTCCTACTGCATACCTTCTTCTCTCAAAGCCACCACACAGCGCTGCCAACAAGACCTAGCTAACAAACTAACACAGCCCACAGTGGCACATGAAATGCATCAGTGAACAGAGCCATTCTGGCTCTGGCTCCAGGGACATTGTGTACATACTGTCGGCAGCCGCTTGCAACGTGGGAATTTCAAAGAACATATGGCAGCTTGTCGCTGGGAAACAGCCTGTGTCAGAATCTAAACAAGCTAAGAGCTATACCTAGAAAAGCCATTAACTGTCTGTTATCTGCCATGCACAAAGACACACATGTCCATACATGGACGCCGCACATAAACGCTGACTAATATGGTTGGCATGTGATCGTGACAGGCTAGTGATGCTGAAAGTGGGTCACTGACAAAGGAAGGCTTCAGTAGAGAGACAGGTGTGTGTAGTACACTAGGGCAAGGTGTGATTGGTGAAGACTACCTTACTGCATCAGCAGAAGCAGCACTGGGACAACAGCAGCAGCATTAAAGCTCCCCACTGTCCAATTATTTACAGCTCCACACTCTGTAGCTCAGCTGAGGTCAAAAGCATCTTGGATCCATCTAAAGCATTGTAACCCTGATCAGTGAAACTGTGTGAGCTGCATTTAGTGGAAGGTGGAAGGCAAATCACAATGAAAGGCGACACCTAGAGCAGGGTAATTTACAGCAACTTCTTTTTTTTTTTTAAATCCAAGAGATGTGTTTGATTGAAATGAATGGTGTCCTCCATTCATTTCAATTAAACACAGAAAATGCACTGGCAAGAGTGGAAAAAGATGACAATCAAGCTCTTAAAGTGCAAGAAAAAAAAAGGTCAGTCTTCCCATCATTAGAGTACACTGTCAACAGTTGTCATCTCATCATGAATAATTTCAGCTGTGGAAGTCAGAGTAAAATCCAACTGACCACGACTCCCAAGAAAATGGTTCAGCTCAAGCACATCTCTGAATTCCAATCCATCTAATCTATAGAAACCAATCTGCCACTGATCATGTACAGACAGTGGAGTCAAACCTACTTTCAAGGAACAGGAGCTACAAAGATCTGACAAAAGATCAAAATTCATTTCTGTGATAAAAAAACACTTAAGCTGATTTGGATATAAGAAGTGGAAAAGAAAGAATACGATGAAACTTTGTTTTAATTGTGAGCAGTTCACCAGACAGACGTGTACAGACAAAAATCACAATAATGCACCTTATTGAGGAGATCCAGTTTATGAATCGCAGAAATTGGAAGCTTCGGCCAAACTGGAACATAAGAGTGAAAAGGAGACCTGCAGGGGCATGTTCAAAGCCTGGACTTGGAACTGGAAATTCAACACTGTTCTAACGCACTATGTCATCATACAACTGCTGCTACGTTCTCCACATGTTGAGTGATTGCTTCCACATCTAGATAAAATATACATCTGACATGCATCAGACTTTGCGGTCAGGGAATACAAGCGCTCCACTCCACGAGCACCCAAACATAGCCGAGCAAAGAGAGAGAGAGATAGAGATAGATAGATAGAGAGATAGATAGATAGATAGAGAGAGAGAGAGAGAGAGAGAGATCTCTTTTGGCTGCCTCTTCTGTCGCATGACCCGCCTATGCACCCGCCCTCCTTTTTCTCAACTAACAACCATGCCGCTGTTGCCATAGCAACCCCCTCATCTATTCCCACGGCACCTGCCTGCTGTCCGGGAGACACATGGAGACGTGACACTGACAGATGAGGTGAGAGAGACAGAGAGAGAGAGAGAGAGAGAGAGGGGGAGACGGAAAGAGTTGACACCATTCTGCATTTTTAAGAACCTGCAGGAGAAATCAGTTAAGACACAAAGACAAGACAATCTGACATTTCACTAAACAGTTTTTTTTTTTTTTTTTTTTACCAATTTTCTCATCATGAATCGTGTGTATTTGCTAAAAACAAACAAAAAAAAGCACTCCTCTTTTTATATATATAACCAACTGGCACCAACAGGTCAAAACTAACTTGGGAGCTTTGAACAGGTGGTGCACGTGGGTTACAAAAGTGAGAGTTAGAGGCAATTTCAGGGCAAATGCAAGTACACGCAAATAAATATTAAAATATCCCACTGAGGTCGGGATGTGTTAAATGATAAATTTGCAATGTGTTGAATTAAACCTGGGGGAAGAACAATGAAAGCATACATCTCTGCAGACAAAAATACTGTATGTCCACACATACACCACAGGGCTTTTACATACAGTATGCAACACATCTTAAACATAAATGAACACAAAACACACAGTTTTAGTGGACACCAATAGGGACAGATACTGAGACAACAGTGGTCAGTGCTGTGCGTGTGCAAGTTTGTATGGAGATGCTAATAGGTAACTTAAAAAAACAATAGAATTTCAAATGAAACAGTACAGACTGAAGAGAAACAAAGAAAACAATATAAAGTCCATAAAATATATAGAATATTTAGCATAAAGCTGTACAATGCCAAATAATTTATACTATCAGAAGCTGAATTTTAATTATTATTATTATTATTATTAGGGATAGTATTAAACCAAATTTTTTTTTTGCTTTTTTAAGGCTTTCCAATCGTATCTTCAACAGTGGATGGAATGTGCTCAGACGTCACTGAGATATATTTGTTGACATGGACTGAGTTATGCAGTTCAAAGCTCCAGAAATAGCAAGTACATGACCCTTGAGTTGGAACTGTTAAGTGAAAGGGAAAAGGAGGAAAACTTTCTAAGCTAACATCCTCACATCTACTGATCTTGCATGCCAACAGATCTATCTCGGTGACAGCTGAGTAAATGTGATCTGCTACTTTGCAAACTTTGAAATGATTTAAAAAAAGCTCTGCGAAATTTACTCGACTTTGCCAAAAACAACTGAATTTCAGCTTCAATAAACAGGTGAGACGTGGACCGACGGTAGCAGGGTTCTGACAGTTTAGCCGTTTTGTTAATTCTAAACATTGCAAAACAAGGAAAAAACAAACCCGGGGATTTGTTTTCTTTTTTAGTTTAGTAAACGAGCCGTAGTTTTAAATATGTGCAGAAGAAATATTCGAGTCCTGTTAGGTTCGGAGTTTTTAGAATAAATGCGTGTGTGTTTCAGTGTGTGTACTCACTTTGGGTGTGGGACAGGAGGCTGTAGAGAACCGAGAGGTGACCTGGGCGCGGGGTGACTCTGAGGGCGTGGTACTGAGAGACGCTGTATCCCTTGGCAACACCTGCACACCCCGCGACATAATGGAGTCTGGGATCTGAGATCACGCACGCACACAAACATACACAGACACACATATAAACACCAATACACATCACAAACCGATATGCACAAACACACATACTGACCTAGGAAGACACATACAGCTCTGGGAAACATTAGGAGACCACTGGTTTCATTATTTATTATTATTATTATTTGGATCATTCATCCATCTGTCAGTAGAGTTAAAAACTACTGCCCGGATTTACCTGGAGGTGGAAGTTAAGGCCAAAAATGAACATCTTCAAGTTTGAAGCAGATCCATAAAAGGAACTGAATTTCTTTAACATACACTTAGTCCATACAGTAGAATGGAACAGAACAGTCTGTTAACCCATTAAGACCCAGTGCTACTTTTGTGTCATTTCCCAATTAAATTTTTGTCTCTATTTAACCTTTTAAGTTATTTGTCACCATTGAGCTTTATATTATCCTCTGTGTTTTGCATTTTTTTCCAGTAAAAATCAGGCATTTTTCTATATTTATTTTACTTTAACCATCATGTTGAGATTACATTTGAGGGTTACAACAAGGTGGGTGAAAAGTAACATCCATCCATCCATCCATCTTCAACAGCAACTATGGGCGGAAGCTGGGGTACACCCTGGATGAGCCGCCAGTTCATCACAGGGTAATAAAATCCATATTCCATATTACAAATTATTGAAACAAATGATACATGTTCTTCATTACATAGGAAATTAAAGAAAATCATATTTCAGCATATAAGCACTGGTGGCTTCAACCAGTTTCCTCAAACAACCAGGAATGGAAAGACGCTGTCTGGGATATTATTCAGAAGACAATAAGAAATCCCCATTAGCGTTGTCTGTTTAAAAAAGTTTTTTCTTCATGCCTTCATTAATACTAAAAATTCTATAAGCAATTTCTAATGCTTTTTCACCCACCCTGTATACCAAAACCAGAAGTATTTGAGAAAAAGTGACTTCTTCAGTAAATTATATCATTTACTGGACATAAATGTAGTGTGTCCATCCACTGTCATTGATCCGACTCCATGGGTTTTACTGGTGAATCAATGTTGTAGAAGATGACGGTGTTTCCATGGTAACTACAGAGCCTCTGAACATCCAAATGGGTCATATCTGATGACCACGTAAAGATGAAAAACTGTATTTTACACCAATTATTTACACGGATTGATAGGATTAATGGCTCCAAAGTTATTAAATATTTTATATGGATAGATGCTTTTTGTCACTGGTGTATATTTGGGTCTTTATGGGTTAAACTAGGAAATTCATGAAATCAATCGAACCATTTAGATTTAGATTTACCAGTTTTACCTGCGTCCGACATATTCTGCAGATTAGAAAGACAGGATGGGAATGAGGATGGTAAGTCGGAGAAAAAAAAGTATAATAATTACTGACTAAAGCCAGTGCTTTATGCCAATTTGATATCTCCTAATTTTATGGAAATGCTTCACAGATTAAGCAGGCACTGTAACACAGGAATAAATGACAAACAAAGTGGAAATAAAAGTGTTATCAAGACTGACAAAAAAAACCACCAGTATGGATGGTAGGAGATACCCATACTGTATGTTCTGCCATATCATGTCTACTCTTTATCCATGTTATTTATTGTACATAGTTGCTTTTTATTGGTTGAATTCAGACCAAAATTGGTCAAAAAATGGGCAAAAATGTAAATATCTGTAGCAGCAAAACTATTGGTTGAATTAATATAAAATTGGGTTTATAGATTGCCAGTAACACAGAATAGATTTGAATACATTTTGGGAAAAGTAGGTCAAAGTTGTCATTTTTTATGAAATTTTTAAAATCTTTTTTCTCCCCATTTACTTAAAATGGGCAAAAATGTCCGTAGCAGTAAAATTATTGGTCAAATTCAGACCAAAATCAGTCAAAAAGTAAGTCAAAGTTTAAATTTTTTATGAATTTCCTAAATCTCTTCTCCTTTCCCCATTTACTTATAATGGGCAAAAATTTTAATATCTGTAGCAGCAAAACTATAGGTTGAATTAATATAAAATTGGGTTTATAGATTGCCAGTGACCCAAAGTAGATCAGATTACATTTTGGGAATAGGAGGTCGAACTTAAATTTTTTTTAATGAATTATATTTTTTCCCCATTTACTTACAATGGGCAAAAATGTAAATATTTGTAGCAGCAAAACTATTGGTTGAATTCATATAAAATTGAGGTTATAGGTTGCCAGTAACACAGAAGAGATTTGAATACATTTTGGGAAAAGTAGGTCAAAGTTGTCATTTTTAATAAAATTTTTAAAATCTTTTTTCTCCCCATTTACTTAAAATGTGTAAAAACTCACATGTTTGTAGCAGCAAAATTATTGGTTGAATTCAGACCAACATCAGTCAAAAAGTAGGTCAAAGTTGTAATTTTTTTATGACATTTTTTAATCTTTTTTCTCCCCATTTACTTACAACTGCTGCTGCTGATATATGTCGTACTCGGAGAAATGTTCGTCAGAAATCTTGACCTTATATGTACAAATGTTGTTACGTAACTAGTTATAAAACATAACAAACTGAGCAGAAATGAAAACAGGTTGCAGAAATCCACTCAATTTTGACCAAAATTAATATAAAGATAGTTTTGCTGCAACTGGAGGGTTAAAATTCAAGGTTTTTTTTTTTTTTTTTCAAACTAATACAAAATAAATGAACCAAAGACTAATAAAAGTGGGTTTAGATAAATATGAACACTTTAATTTAGTAAAAGTTCACATATCAGTATCTGACAACAGACCTTATATACCTTATATACTACCTTATATACTAAAGTCTGTCACATTGCTGTTTAAAATTAAGACTTAAAGACACACATCCCTGTTTTCTGCTTTTTTTTTGCCATCCATCTTCCTTTTGATCTCAATCTGGAAGTGTTCAGTTGGGTTTAGGCCTCATTTTCCCAGAGAAGTATATCTGAAGACATTACAAACCTACACACCAGGACGAAACGACAAAGACTCCAACATGTCTGTGATTGTACATTAAAGTACGACTACTGCATCTACCTGCGTTATGCAGATGAGAGGCAAACGAGTTCAAAAAACATGACATGATGATGACAAATGATGATCGTTGAGAGTTAAGGGGGCGGAGTCTTACCGACATCCATCTGTGACTGGACAATGAGGTGGGATGTTACCCTGACAACAGAGCCATAAGGCAGGGTCCAGGCTGCAGACAGGGCAGGATAGTATGATACATGTAGGTATGGAAAGATACTTGATGTTACATGTGAACACACAGCGTCGACACATGATACGCAAACATAGATATGCAGACGGATGATATGGGACAGACCGTATATGATCAGTGTTGGGAAGGATATACAGAATATATTACAGTAGGTTACAAATACTAGTTAGCTTATCACAATTTAATATATCATGTAACTGACAACAGCTTAATCAAAAAAACTTAATGAATTTGATTAAAATTTGATTATTTTATTACCTCTGCCAAGGAGTTTATGTTTTTGCCTGGGTTTGTTTGTCTGTTTGTCTGTTAGCAACATAACTTGAAAAGTTATGGACGGATTGTGATGAAATTTTTGAAAACTTTTGGGGGTGATCCGGAAAAAATCCTGGATTCTGGATCACTTTGAATTTTTCGTTAACATTGGGGTCAATGGGGCCAAAAATTTAGTTTCTCAGTA
>JAPSES010000098.1:3788085-3799101 GCA_029822895.1 Maxillicosta whitleyi | reverse complement strand
GCTGTGGTAATAATAACAAATGTCCACCAGATGGCGACTCATGTTTTCTCATATAGTCCATGGACTTTTCTATAGACTTTATGGAGCTAGATCCTGAAGAAAACCACCATTACGGAAATGTGGATTTTATTGTTGTTATTTTGTTGTTAGCAGCATCTAATTCCAATTTCTTTGGGTATGTTTCCAGTGACAAGAATCTAATAAAATAGATAAAAAAAACAAATGTGAGTAATATTGTGGGGTGTCAGTCACAATATGTGCGGGAACTGTGAAGCTTGGTGGAGGTTTGCGCTCTCTGAGTGCTTTTCTAGTTTATTTTGTTATAAAAGTATGAAATGTGTTACTAGTTTCTCCCCAACACTGCATATGATACATGTGTGATATTTGTAACATATATTGTAGGTTGGCCCAATGATAATGCTGGTGATGTTTCAGAGAAAAATACACTTCTTAGATAAAATAAAGATTACCTGAATAAATGAATGGGATAAACTGTATAACTCTAAAACCCCATAACTATCCTCTTTATACGGCTTTGCTTGATATTTGTTCTTTTTGCCTTTACTAATTTAATTAGCTTATTATTTTTTTTTTTCTACTCCAACTCAATTTTAACCTTCTGTTTGGTTTTCTAAAGTAGTTTCTCTTTTTTCTAGCATATAATAATAATAATAATAATAATATTTTTTTTAAAAATCAATGTTGAGGTTGAATTAAAAATATTGCCATGTTTAATACAAACTGAAATTCTTACATTGATAAGAGATAAAATGCTAAATATAGCACCTTTAACCAGAGTACGACATAGAATACTCTCTTGAATGTCATGTTAACATGTAAGGATGACAAACTGTTTGAAATGGATGGAATCTGATGTAAGACGAGTGCAACTTTGTACAACAACAAACCCTCCCCTCTCCTCCTCCCTGTCCTGGTACCTTGGCAGCAATGGATGCAGGGGTGATGTGGGAGGAGGAGCTGTCCTCAGTGGACGCCACACCGCTGTCCTTCTTCTCCTCGTCGTCCTCCTCACATTGCACGCCCTTGTCCTCTGTCTGGCGACGTGGCGAACTGTTGGGTGGCGGTGAGAGGGGCGGAGGTGGCGATGGCAGATCCTCCAGCTCATCTGCCGCCTCCTTTACCTTGACCACTGCGTCCCGAAGGAGGTCGATGGCGTGTGGCAATGCTGGCAAGATGAACTGGAAGCACTCCTGAAAGGATTAAAAAAAAAAAAAGAAGAGAACATCAGCGACAAAAACACACGTAATCCAGAGGACAGATGTCCTACAGTCAGTCAACAGCAACAACTAAAGGAAATAACCAACAGAAAAATGTTTTAACTATAAATATGATAGATAGCATGTCATGTCCCAGTTTAATGGCACCGCATTTACAACTGTCAGGTGTCTCTAGTGTAAATAGTTACAAATACAGTACCATTTTAGGTACTTTTCTTGAGAATTTCCCTTTCATTGTCCTCTACACTTATTATTATTTACACTTATTTTTATTTATTATTTATTATACTTATTATTTTTCAGGTTACAGTTTTCCTTCCCAATCTTCTACCATGAAAACAGACAATGTACAAATGTGCTGATTATTAATGTTAAGTGTTTATAGAGGTTAAGAAAATTCACCTACTTCTTAAAGAAAGCTCAAAACAGGCCTAAACTATTACTTTCTTACAACTGAGCACTGCTATAAATATTTGACATTAGAAAACGCAATGTATTTTTCTAAATTAAACTACACAACAGTATATAAAATAAGCTAAAATTAGGTAATTGCATACATCTACAAGTTTATAATACAAAATATGTATTAATTCAGTGCCAGTGTAACTGAAAATGTCATAGGTTTGTACTTTTTGTTCCTCACCTTCTTAAAATAATTGCCCGAGTGTTTTTTTTAAATTTTTTTTTACCTAAATCAGCAAATACTTAATTTCTTGATTTTTCTTTGCATTTTCTAAACAAAAACATGGACTTAAAAAGCTCTAGAAATGTAAAACTGTCTGAGTTGTTGGAAAATAGTTCGAATTAGATTTTTGTAATCTCAGAAAAGTCCAATCTACTCTTCAAGATTTTATTTTGTTTTTGTCCTTTTCTTCTTATAACACACAGTTTTAGGTATTTAATTACATACAGATTTTGAAAGTTCTACTTCTGGAAAAAAGGATGTAAATTATTTACACATACGGCATTTTTTGGACACAATTATTGACAAAAATAGACAAAAAATAGACCGGGTGATATAAATATATATATATATAACTATTATGGTGTATACAAAACACCAACCGAATTGAAGCAAAACAATCAAAAACACCACATTTAACTGAGAAAAGGGAAGAGACAGACAGAGGTTTCCCCCTGAGCAGGTCACAGCGCCTCCTTATGGCCACTTCTACACCAGCCTGTACATTAGTGCTTTGTCGTTGCAGCTCCGTTTCCCTCTTGTTGTGTGTCTCTGTGTGTCAGTGTGCCTGTGGGCTCCTCTGCTATGCTAAATGCTCAATTCTCCTCACTCCCAAGACAAGAGCTAATCTGTGAAATTATTTATCTTCCTGTGTATTTTAAGCTTTGAAAAGATACATTATTAATCGCTCCTCGCTTAACAGTATCTATGCCAGCTGCAAACGGCTTTCTGAGCAACCTTTCCACTCCACGTCCCATTTTGATGCAGGAATTTTTAAAGCCTGGATTAAAAATGACAATGTTAACCTTGATTTGACTAAATTTAAATCCCATGGCTCTACAGTTTGGAACACACACACACACACACGCACACACACACACACACACACACACACACGCACACACATCAGGATGCATGCATGACAGGAATAGCAACCTTCCACTGCTGTGCATGATAAATACAAAAAGGAGAGTGGAAGTCATCCTAAGAAGAGGAGATGAAAGATAGTACATGGGTCGACCACAAACCCACCAGACCTGCTGCGTAGCCGCGAGGTAACCTTTCCACCCCTTTACCCCCACCTTCCCTCACATAAATCCACATCCTAAACCCCTCACCACACACTAGACTGTTTATGCATTTTTTTGCTGGTATGTTTGAAGCTCACATCTGAGCATTTTTGGAAGATTTGGAAAGGAAGAGAGGGAGGGTTGGGCTCAAGTATGGAGGGACCGGGTTGAAGAATGAGTGAGGACGGTGTCAAGAACCGAGACACATTCCTCTTTTCCCAATTTTTTTTGCTTTCATTGCGTGCCGGGGAAATTTTTAGGTACGTCAGGAGTGTGTTTTTTTTTGTTCTTATTCTCTGTTTGTACTGGAGGAGAGTAACTGTCAAGAACACTAAAGAGCAGAATCCCTGGATATACTGCCAGCGGATGAGAGGCACAAGTGAGAGAGGGATGGAGGAAGAGGGGAAGGTTCGATTGTTCTGAAGGGTGGTGTTGATGGGAGGCTGCATGGAAGGACAAGAGGGGCTGATAGATGGAGGAAGATGGCAGAGACACAAAAAAGTGAGAGAGGCGGGGAGGATGAGATCTCGAGAGATTAAGAGAGATGGAAATTCGGTGAGAAAAAGACTAAGAGGGAAACAGAAAAAAAATGAGGGAGAAATAAAGATAAGCTGTGAGACATAATAAGGCAGCGCAAGCATGAAAAGACAAAATAAGAAGGGCAACAATTTACATTTTCTGCATTTATCTGCAGTGGTGAAATGATATTGAGTTATACTGAGGGATATTGAGAACACCACCACACTGTAAAAATACTCCATTACAATTAAAGGTTCTGCACTGACAACCTCACAAAAGCAAAGTACTTAAGTATCATCAGTGAAATAGACTTAAATAGAAATCATGTACCGTTTTCCTTAAAGAAAATGCATAAACTCATACAATAATAATCCTTGTCATTCATTACTTTTGACCCTGATCTAAAAAAATATATATTTTAATCTTTTGTGACGATGCGTTTTCCAGTTAATCCAACAGGGTTTTAAAGATTTTATTTAATATAAAGAGAATTTTCCTTCTGTTTATCACACATTCAAAACCGCATTTGGAGATATAGATAAATAAAGCTGTAAAGAATGGAAAATACATACTTGAATAAGTATTTAATTACATTCCACGACTGTGTATGTGATAAACATCTCCAACTCTTTAACCCATAAAGACCCAAACGGCCACCGGCGACCAAAAGCATCCACTGTTTAATACCTGTCGATGCAATAATCCTATCAATACATGTAAATAATTGGTGTAACTTTAAAGAAACATCTCATGGATGCACTAGGACATATCACCAGTGATGTATCCTGGGTTCACTGGTTGTTTTGGGTCTCGCAACATCAGACGCCCTCGCCCAGGCAACCCAGCCGAGGTGATCAAGTTCCGGCTTGTGTTTCAACCCATGGATCTGTCCTTTTCATAGCCACCCGTGGCTTTCTTTGCAGATTTAATGGCCCTCTTCTTGGCTGCCTCTGTTACACGCTACTTGGCCGAGGCCTGCAAAGCCTCTGCAGCCAACTTCTATGGGCTCATACAATGTTTTCCAGCCCCTGCCACTGGACTCTTCCACCTGTTCCTGATACTTGGAGCATTTCCTTTCATTGACTTCCTCAATCCATTCTTCCCAGGGCACTGCGAGTTTCAGCATGATCAAGTGTTTTGAAGTCTTGGAGATGATGATCACATCTGGCTGGAGAGATGCTGTTGCAATGTGATGGGGGGAACATCAGCTGTTTTCCCAGGTCCACGTGCAGTTGCCAATCAAGCGTTTTGTGGAAGAGGCCTGTTGTTTTCTGTGGAACTGCCCGGGGTCTTCCTTCTGCTTTGATGAAGGGGACTGCCTTGTTTGGAGCACGGTGGTGTTTGCTGGTGTTGATGCCTGAGGCTATACTTTCAGCAACTGCTGTGAGTACCTGGTCATGGCACCAGCGATAGTGACCACTGGCCAGAGCCTTTGGGCAGCAGCTGAGGAGATGTTCTAAAGAGCCTCTTTCAGAGCAAAGGAGGCAGGAAGGTGTCTCACTCTTCCTCCATATGTGGAGATTTGCTGGGCTCGGGAGGGCATCGTAGACTGCCTATGCAAGGAACCGGATGTGGTCGAAGTCTGCCTGCATGATGTTTGACCAGGTGATTTTGTGCAGCAGTGTACTCTCCCACCTAGTCCATGCTCCCTGCTGATGGAGTCCCACTGCTCTGCCCACTTGCTCTTCCACCACGCCTGCTCGGACCTCTTCCTGGAGTAGGTGGTGTCTCTCTTTGCCCTGGGCCTGGCTAACTTGGGTCTTTGGGAAGAAGGCTAGGCCTGTTCTTCCTGTCGCAACGACCCCTACCGGTGCCTTTTGCCTCAGGCGTACCTCTGCCACCTCCACTGCCTTCTCTGCCTTCCTGTCCTCACTTCGATCCTGGCTGATGACACCTTGCAGTCCCTGGAATCTCTGCAATGAAGGGCTTCTTTTGTGCGTGCTACTTTGACCCCACTGAAGGGAGGCCGCAGGATGGTACTGTTGAGGCTGCAAGGAAGACTCAGCCACTTCCAAAGAAAAATACAGTTTATCATCTTTTCATGGTCATCAGATATGACCCATTTGGACATTGAGAGGCTTCGTTGTTGTCATGGAAAAACCATCATCTTTTACAACATTGATTCTCAAGTAAAACCCATGGAGTTGGATCAATGACAGTGGATGGAGACACTTGATTTATGTTCAGTTAATGATAGATTTTGTTGAAAAAGTCACCTCTCTGTTTCTGATATAATAATCCTTAACATTATTTGGACCTTTTCTGAACACCTACACAATCAGTGAATTGAATATAAGAACAGAACAGAAACCTATGTATAGCAAGGCCATTGTTACAGCAAAGTCACCATGCAGGTAAAAAAAAACACAGTAAGATAGATCATTACTACAAATAGGAATGTCAGGATAAAAATATTAGCACCATGTGGTTGCAACCTTACAGGCAAAAGTCAGATTTGTATGCCCCTACACAGAAAAGCAAGAGAAAGAGAAGACGTGTGATCGCCACAGGTACAATTGATTGTGACATGATTGTGTAACTCAATCAATGAGTTGGCGAATCATGATTGTGGGTGGAAGTGTTATCACAGTCAGTCTGAAAAGCACAAATGTGATGATTTGACTGTACGAAACAGTGCGACCAGAAGAAACAGTCTCTGTGAGGTAGGAATGTCACTGCATACACAACATCTGAGAGAGAAATGTTGATTACAATTACTGTCTGTGTACTGTTTGTTACAGTACAGTACAACAGATTTTTAGGCTCTAAAGCAGTAACATTCCATTGAAGATAAAATTTGCTGTTGTTTATATTTTGGATTATGGTTTTTAATGCCCAATACAGACACTTTTCTAGGCCAAGAGTTAAAAAAAATATTGTAATTATAAATAAATGTAAATTATGAATAAATTATAAATGTATAAATGTAATTTAGAAAAAAATTAGTTTTAATCTCATTTGGTTATTTTCATTTATTTATTTATAATCTTATTTATTTTTTTCCCCTCCTTTTTCCCTCCTTTTTTCTCTGTCTCTGTCTTCTTCTTATTTAGTTCTTATCTTTGGTGTTATCCTTAATTTTCCATCTATTTATTTATTTATTTTAAGAATCCCACATCACAACACTCACACCACATACACAAAATACACACTCCGCCACACGCACACACAACTGGATAGCTGAGTGGTTAACACTGCAGACTTTGGTGCAGAAGGTTGCCAGTTGGAATCCCAAGTGGGCCCCTTTATGCTACACATGATTATATACGTTCTAAGTCGCTTTGGATAACAGGACACTGATTCATACTACCTAATCAGTCAGACATTTTGTTTCTTTTGTACATTACAGGCCATATACCTTAACCCCCCCCCAAACACACACATTATGATGACTTAATGTAAATATAAATACTGTATATTATTATACATATGTTTCTTTGTCACTTGGTGACACTTTAAGAAAGATTATGGGGGGAAACTGTTTTTTTGTTTTTTTTGATACACAACGCATTTTTGCTCAGCAACTTCATTTATTTACACAAAGTTTACATTTGCTTCTGAAATATGTCCATACAAACAACTCAAAGCCTTTTTTTTAGTCATAGTCATGACTTTACAGGTAGCTAAAGCCACATCCCAACCGTCATCGCTTTCTAAATCTAAAACCAAGATCTTGGCATAACGCAGAAAAAAACAAAACAACGTTGTGCATTGAACATTCCAGGCACAAAGAACAAGGGTGTTAATCATTTATACGAAGCATAAATGAGGCCAAAGAGATGAAATGAGCGGCTAAAAGATAGGTAGTCCACAATGTGACATTAGGGGTTTCGTCTGGCTGGGTCATTTGGACTTTCCCGTTATTTTTATGACAGGACATCATCGTAATAAAAGCCTGCGATGGGCTGCTTGTGCCGTTAACTTTAACTGGGGGCTGATGAGGGAGACACTAATATGGCAGCAGATGGGAGAGAGGTGGCGTAATTGATTAAAAGAAATACTAAAATCGATCAGGAGAAGTGCATGTGTAACGAGACAGAGACAGATGTGTAGGTCAGCACAGCAGAGAGGGAGACAGATGGAGGGGGAGAAAAGAGACAGCGGCGAGTGGACACACACACACACACACACACACACACACCTATGTACAGGTTTACATTAACACACAATACATCATATACACACAGATACACATGTAAACACACATCTGTACCTAAAATACACACTCACACTCACACACACACACACACGCACGCACCTATGTACAGGTTTACATTAACAACAATACATCATATACACACAGATACACATGCAAACACACATCTGTACCTAAAATACACACTCACGCATAC
This sequence comes from Maxillicosta whitleyi, assembly GCA_029822895.1. Lineage (NCBI taxonomy): Eukaryota > Metazoa > Chordata > Actinopteri > Perciformes > Neosebastidae > Maxillicosta > Maxillicosta whitleyi. Next base: position 3,791,240 of record JAPSES010000098.1, on the reverse strand, counting down.
ACATCATCATTTAATCATTGAAACACACTTACAATGTCAGACATTTAAATCCATATGTATACTTTTCACAAGCTGCTCACGCGTACACACACAGATACTAAATACACCGGGCTAACATATGGATGTTTACGGAAGAGCAGATGACCTTTCCAGGTCATATTACTGGAAAAAACCCCTTCAGTCAATAGACACAGGTCATATGTTCCTATGGTTTGGTGTCCAAGAGCAGGTCATAGGTTTCTATGTATCCATCAATGTTTCGTTTGTACACAAAAGAGGTTGTAAACTACATAGAAGAACAATGATAGTGACTTTTTAGAAGACCCTTTTAAGACCGACTAAACATCTTTTACATATACACACTGGCAGGAAAATATAAAGTTTCATCGATCTCTTTTGTATCTAACATGAACATTATTACTTCAAGAAGTTGATTTTATTCATTTATTTATTTTTGAGAAACTACCCGAATGTGAATGATCATCCTGCATTAGTATTTGTCACATCTTGGTTTCATTTTGTAGTCTTCTAGTGTGACCAATTATAGTTTTTCCTCAAAAATGGATTTGAAAACAATATTTTTAATTAATTAAGTTAAAGCAATAAAAATAATATTGATTTAAGATTCCAAAATCAGTACAATTCTTTCTTTCTTTCTTTCTTTGGATTATGATAAAGCTTTGCAATAAAACATATTCCAAAATTAACTGCAAGACCTCTTACAGTTATATTTAGACATTTCCTAGGCCTATAATTCAGATTATTGATTTTTAGCTGTTTTAAAACTTATTAGGGACCAGCAGAATCCCTGTTTAATTGGAAAAATACACAAAGGCCACCCTCTTGATGATGCCTGTTTTCTACCAGCTCTGCAGCCAATTATTTTTGTACATTTAACATCTAAAAGTACACACTTCGCACAGATATAATAGATACTGTTATAGATAGAAAAAATATGCATACCAACCACTTTGTAACCAAGTCATGCTCAATAATGGAGAAACTGTAAAACAACTATTTACTGCAGCAGATTTTGGATAAATTGTCCTGGACACATAAAAAGTATCTGTTCCATAGTATGTACCATCCTACCTGGGAACCTTTCTTGCTTCCTGGTAAATTAATGATGAGCGTCTTCCCTCGGATACCGCACACTGGTCTGTGACACACAAAGACAGAGAAAGGTTTGAATAAATGAACAGGAAGAGAATGCATGTTTTTGACAGACAGGCCGTGCATATTTTGGTTGCGTTACGTGACAGAATATGTGTCTGACCTGGAAAGCATGCCTAGCGGTGTGACGTTTAAGGATCCCATCAGCATTGCCAGAGACATCCCTGGAGCCTCGCGCTCTATCACTTCCTTAGTGGCCTGGAGAGAGGACACCCAAAGGTGAGGTTTAGACCATTAGTGTCATCAGAGTTTAACTAGGCATGTGTCCGGTGTCCACCTTAAGGATCTTTATTCCTCCAACTCAGTTCATTTGGAAAGGGGAGAGCAAAAATCCTGCTGGAACTTGTGTTTGTTTGTTCTCAAAGAAAACCAGAGCGCATTGTTCACTGTCGGTGAGAGTGTAGTCAAAGTCAGACTGGAGGATGGTTTATATAAAGATATGACTGCTGACTGGCAAATACCATGTATAGACAAAACAAAAACAAGACAGATTGCACCCTCTCATTGGGAAAGGGCTAATAGGTGTGATTTCATTTCAGTGTAAGCAGTTGGATTCTGAATAAACCAAACAAACAATAGGAAAAAAAATAAATCTTAGAGAAAAAAACTGTGATGTGTATTAAAGTTGAAGGGTTTCTCTGGAAGAAAATAATTAAAGAAAAGAATTAAACCATTACATATAGTACAAAGACAAAGCAATTTATATATATATAAAATATACAATAGTTATGATGTCCTCTCTTTTTGGGCTGAGATAAGATGGCATAATTAAGAAGTGGAACTAAAATAAAGCCAAAATCATCTCCTTCCTGAACTAACAGTCATTAAACGTTATGACACTTTAATGAAAGACAGGGAAAATTAAAAAAAAATAAAAATACTATATGAAATAAAATGTTTATCATGCGAAAACAAAGAAAATTTGATCATCTCTGGGAACCTACATGATGATTATAGAATCTAGAATATAAACTTTAATCTATTTAGTTATTTGTTTGTGTTTTTTTTTTTTAAAGCATGTATATGTATGCATATATATGTGTATGTATGTATGTATATGTGGTTATACGTTTTAAGAAACGAGTAAACCTTGTAGTACTTTATTTTATTTTAAATTATTTTCTATCGACTGAGATTGAATTTGGAAAAAAGATACAGAGATTTTGCAAGTTTGTGTGTGTGGGTATGAGTGTGAGTGTGAGTTGGTATATGTTTATGTTTGTGGTTTGGGATGTATTGTAGTACTGCACTGTAACTGTTCTGTCCTACAAACAAAATCCAATAAATATATGGGAAAAAAAATGTTTATGATGCGTAAAAAATGAGAAAAAAAGTATCACTTGAGACATAAAAAGATTGATATAATCACTGCTTAAATTCGCACTGTCAATTTTGTCCACGTGCTCATAAAGCTTAAGCGATTTACAAAGTTAGGAAATGATACATCAAAATTCACTGCAATCATGAACCAAAAAAAAAAAAAAAAAAGTAAAGTAGTTAAAATGTGATGCTGTAAACACTGGAAAAGACATCCAGGAAATACTAATAACATTCCCACCATTCCCTCCTGAATGCATGTCTGGACTCAAAACATCATGACTGCCCTTCAGATATTGATTTACAATCCTTCTTGCACAATCTCAACTGTCAGAAGACTAAAAAAAATCTTATCTGACCTCTCTCCTCCCATTCTACATCTCACATTAGCAATCAAGACTGATCCAGTCTTTAAAACCAATACAGGAATATAGTATCTTTGTCAGTTTGTGCGATTAAACATTCAATTTAGTATTGAATATGTTGATTCAACAGCATTGGATTAAATAGAAAGACCTGAATTCAGCCTAAAAAATAGACGTTTGCTATTGCTAAGATCTCAAATAACAGCCATAGAGACAAAGCTGTTTAGTTCTTGATTATTTTAAGTAGAATCTCAAGGTAAACTAGAAAAGCTCTCGGAGAGCGCAGACCTCCGCCAAGAG
>JAPSES010000098.1:3775619-3787985 GCA_029822895.1 Maxillicosta whitleyi | reverse complement strand
ATTGACCCCAATGTTAATGAAAATTTCAAAGTGATCCAGAATCCAGGATTTCTTTCGGATCACCCCCAAAAGTTAATGGGTTCTTCCTTGTGCCATTGCCAACAAATCCTGATCATTTCATCAAAATCCGTCCATAACTATTCGAGTTTTGTTGTTAACTATCTAACGAACGGACAAACCCAAGCGAAAACATAACCTCCTTGTCAGAGGTAATTAAGAAAAAAATGTCATTTGCGCGTGGTATTTTTGATAATAGGCCCAGTCTTGACAGTTGTTCAAACTGAACAACATGAAAACACAAAAACTGCTAGAAAATAGAAGAAAAGCTCAAGCAAAAAAACGCTGTTGCTCATTTTTGTGGACTTTAAAGTGTGGACACCATGAACTTACAGTAACATTAAAGACAGATGCTTTAGTTAAGCATGAACTTGAACAGCAACAAAATTTGCAAACGTACAGTAAAAATCATTAAACGTGTTGGTTTAGGTTGTTATATGAAGTATTTCTTTATATTATAATGTTTTTTATATATTATTTTGTCTTTGCTACCACATCATAACATGTGTGTCTCCCACAAGGATAATAAGGATAATTTGGAGTGAGTTTTTGTGTGTGCGTCTATGTTTATACTGTATTAAGTAGATGGAATTTTGTGATATTATTTGCTTATATTATTGTTTATACCTTCTATTGACTGTGAATTTCTTCAGTGAAAATCAAAATTAGCTAAATGCTATACAATCTTTGTGCAGAACATCAGATATTCTGTAGCTGTCCCCTGAGAAATAAATAAACAAACAAATAAATAATAAATGTATCCACGCTGTCAACGATTTACTGCATATGCTTTGACTTATACTAGACACCTATATGACCTACATTTATTGTTTCAGGCACAGGTTCATTACATTAAGCAACAATATTCATGTGTGAATTTGAGTGTGACGTCATTATCTTATAATGTTTTGTTTCCCCCTGTCAACTAGACGCATAAAAACTGGATCTTCACGTTAAAACACCTCTACACCTCAGCATCACATGTGAACAAAAGAATCAAACATACAGAAAAATGTTAGTTTTGCAATCTATCCATATTAATGTCGACAGGAACAAGGCTTTTTCAAAATAAACAAAACCAGATAAAGACTTCTCAGCTCACATTTCACTGTGAAACTTTTATGCAAGTGTGAAATAATTACTCATACAAAAGTAGGCAGGTGCATAAATTTGGGCACCCTTGTTGTTTTATTGATTTGAGCACTAATTATTGGAACACAAAGTTTGTTTGGTAAGCACACTGACCCTTGACCTACATACACAGGTGAAGCCAATCATGAGAAAGGTTATTTCAGGTAGACAGTTGTTCTCCTTTTGCAAGAGCAGCAACATGGGAGCCTCAAAACAACTCTCAAATGATCTGAAAACAAAGATTGTTCAACATCATGGTTTAAGGCAGTGTTTCCCAACCAGTGTGCCGCGAGAAGTCATCAGGTGTGCCGTGGAAAATTATCTAATGTCACCTGATTGGTTCTGTGAGCCCACAGTGTGATCCAGAAACATACAACTGCACACACCAATGATCCAGTCTGTAACAACAGTCTGCTGCTTCTGTTTGATAATGAAAATAAAAGTGAACTGGTTCTGATGTCGTGGGTTCTGTTGATGAAGCCCCCTCAGTAATGATGCACGGATTAATGGGTTACCCACAAAACCCAGGGATATGCCTCCCATTCTATTATACAACAGAGTTCAATCCGAGGGGGTCAGTCTGGGGGATCACTGGTGCCCCCCTCTGAGTGTTCTTGTTCTAAATGTCCCGCAAAAATGTCACCCGTGCACCCCTGATGTTGAAGAATATGAGCTTTGAGTTCAACTAAACAGGCCCAGGTTTCACTAAGTAAAGTGAGACTACATTTGCTTTATAGTTCAATAAATATACTTTTTTTTTTACATTTTTGGCTAGTGGTGTGCCTTGGGATTTTTTTTGCCGTGGTGCAAAAAAGGTTGGGAAACACTGGTTTAGGGGACAATGGTGGAGAAACAAGTGCATCCACTCACTGACTGCTGCTGGTTTACTCTCACTTGATCACCCAAATCAATGACAGTACTTAACTTACATCCAGTAATGGCAGCCTCCCATTGGTTCTGCTCCTGTATGTAATTAATGTAAGGAAAAGGTGAAGTGTGGTGCATTTGCTTTACTGAACTTGCACCTCTTTTGCTTTTAAGTAATACATAAAGCACAATGAAAGTCATAAGCATGACCACTACAGGTACACTTTAGCTTTTTGTTGTAATATTTAGCAGGTCTGACCCGCTTCATAATCTTAGCTCAACTTGGGAGTGAATATCACTTCTGATACCTCCTGGGTCAGGCTGAGGATCATCTTGATGGTTTTTCCTACTGGTGACACTCATTAGTAGATGCTCCTGTCTGTTACTGTGGAAACCTTGCTCTTAGTTATAAGTTAGCCTGGGGGTAGGGTGAATATCTTAACCCTTGTTTTTGCATCTAGAACAATAACCTCTTAGAATCTAGGAACAAAATTAATGCTGATCTAATTTTTCTTGCTGTTCCTCATATTTTATACTTAAAGACCTTGAATTATTGGGATGCTCAGGTGTTAATAAGCTAGAATACAAGGAGTTTCCAGATGCAGCAGTTGTGGTTGACACATCTGGCATCTCTTTTCAAAGACATTGAACATATGCATTTGTTTATGCAGGAGTGTATATACTGTACATATGTGAAGATTGTGGTAGATGCAGATAGATAGATAGATAGATAGATAGATAGATAGATAGCAGAGCGCTCGCTCCTCCAGCTGTGTGTGTTGGGTGCCCTTGACTTGAGTGACACTTCAAACGCACCATTAGTGAGGCAGAGGGGAGGGAAAGGACTTCAAAGCAGAGGAGCCACCGATGAACATCGTGGGCATGGACTCAGGAGAGAGGGAAGGAAGAGATAAAGAGAAGGGAGAAGAGTACGGGGAGGAGTGAGATAGAAACAAGGGGGGAAGAGGGAGAACCAGGGAGGGGTGAGGCTGGATTTATACCTCCTCAAATCATATAAAGTCACTGATTGGAGGAGGAGGGAGATTGGTTTGCGGGTTTCAACAGTTCATGGTGATATGCATTGAAATTAAGTGTAGACTTGATTGAAGGCTGAGTATGGGTAATATTTCTCCACTCTGTGTGTATCTGTTAATCTAGGTGGTGCAGCGCTGTATACAATTGCTCACATAGGAATAAATAAAGTTTTATGGAAGTCAACGAACAGGAAGAATGGCTATGTCTTAATGCACACAATATAAGAGAGTCAATGTATCACTAAGGCAGGAGAAGGACTGAGGCTGTGTCATTTGGTAAAAAAAAAAACAAAAAAAAACAGATTGCAGGCAACACCACAGCGATGACTTGAGTCTACTCATCATTTCCAAATGTGTAGTTTACCCGACTCAATTCTACAAAGCTAAAAAATAGTACTTTTTACGTAGTATTTATGACTGCCACTGGATCCAAATATCAAGATGCACACTGGGCTTTTAAATCATGCAACTGTAGAGGCTGACGGTGTGATTACACTTCAATTAATTGCACAACTACAGACAAAATGTCATCACAAAACTCTCTTCTGGTCCAGTATATTCCGAAAATGTAAATCTATAGTGTTATTTTCTTAAATGGAGCAGAAGGCTTCTACGTCATGTCTCATAACTACTACCGGTACAGTACTGACAGTAAGATATGTGCCCCGATTAAATGTGTAGACTGGGAGAAAAAAAGCTTTCTTCTTGGGGAAAAAAAACAACAACAACAAAAGAAAATGCCGATTGAACATTGGAGCAGACATGTTCTATACATCCTCCAAGCTTCCTGCTCTATAGACTAATTACCAAAAAAAATCAATGTACTTGCTTGAGGAAAGCAACTCATCAAGGATGCATCTCATGTTTGGCGAATAACAGTAAGGGAGTCACTTCTGACTCTTTATTCTACAGTTTGCTTGGTGCAGCTTCAACATCTACGTAAAACATAACAATTTTACCAAATATGAGTATTTTCTATTTATGGAAAAATATGAGAAATCAAGGCTAATATTGGAGTTTGAGAAGGTAATTATATGTAAAAAAAAAACAAACAAAAAAAGCATTTTACATTTCACTCCATTATATTCCACGGCAAATCCACAACCTTGGTGTTTACTCCAAAAATAACCACAATTTTCTTTTTTTTTTCTATGTTCTTCAATTTCTATTAAGTAATCTGAGTTTAATCATGTAAAAATTTAGCTTACATTAATCCCACTTTTATTCTTATCTTGCAAAAAAAAAAGCATTTCACTTCACATCATACTGCATATAGTGTGTGTGTGCATGTATGTGTGTGTGTGTGTGTGCGCTTGCATGTGTGTGTGACTAATAACATTAGAATCTGAAATCAGGCAGAAACTATACACAGATGCACAACAACAGCATACACAGAATTGATTTTGCAAAGCATTTATATGCTTTTTCAATCACTGCTCCAGCCTGTCACATCTATTTGCCATCAACACATACAGTATGTTGCACATATTAAGAAATAATAACCTCAGGATAAAGCAAAGGAAAAACTAATAAGGATGGGAATAAGGGATGAAAACACGTTTGGTGCAAATAGAGTAGAATACTGTAAACTATTCTGAAACACTTTTTATTAAAGGATAGTTTGTGGATACCAATGTGAACATAAATAGACTTACTTATACTTAATTACTTTACGGTCTTTTAATAGTTTCAGTTTATATTTCAGTAAAGATGTTAATGAAATCGAGGTGGAAATGGAGTTCTTATTAATTTAAATATTAAGATCATTTCCTTTTTAAGAAACAGTGACATAATTGTAACATAATAATAATAATAAAAAAAATAAAAAAAAAATCCAATTGATTATCGTCATGAAAATGTCTTGGTTGCAGTTAAAGCAGAATACAGTTTCACGTGTCTCGTTCACCCTTCGAACACACCGACAGACGGAGAGATATCCTTGTCTCCAGCATTTAGGTTTGAATCAGATAGCAGGTATTATCAGTGACTACAGTGTGTACGTGTCTTCCCCCTTCCAGGAAGGTTGCTGCTGTCTCCCATGATTGATGAGGACCAATGATACTGCTGAGAACCAGCTCATCCCCTGCCAAATTGTGTGTAATGTGTGTGTGTGTGTGTGTGTGTGTGTGTGTGTGTGTGTGGTTGATTGACTACATGTAGGAGCCAAGGAGGTTAGAAATAAGGTGAATAATCTAAAATACTTAGTTCAGAATGATTGAAAAAGAAATATATTCATTGTATTAGTACACATGGATACACATCGTACTGTGTGTAAATATATATATATGGTTTTGTAAGTGTTATAAGTTCATGTTAAATGTGAATGAAATGACATCAGTGGCATGTACCAATAGATGCATTTGCCTAAAATCTCTTGTGGAACCTACAATATCTGTCTGCCCAGTTTATTAATTAACTATTAAAATTATCCCAAGAATTTCTCCAAGCAACAAATTAGATATAATGCTTAAAATAGAGGATGATGAATACAAGATACTAATAATAAAACAAAACCAGAATTATTTTCCATTATTTTACTATCACTATTACACCCTGATGCTCATATATCTTGAGTTTGTAGCTATATTTAAGCAAATTATTAAAGAAGATGCTATTTTGTGCAAAATTTGTAATAGGAAAATGTCAGAAATATCTGTACTAAAACCTGTCACTCACTCTAAACTACTTGAAACATAAAGATTTATTTATTTTTTTAAGGTAAGCATGTATCTTCTGCTTTATTTCCCATGTGACTCTGGGGTTAATTACGCTGTGTTAATCAGCGCTATAACATACATGTGTAATCAGCAAAAACTAGCTGAGGTGTCTAAAAAGACCAAACAGATCTGTTCAGCAGCTTTTCCCTCTGCGACATAAAAAGACAGACACGTTAGCTACACGAGTGAAGCCAGGACACTGGATTAACAGCACTTCCCTCATGTGACCCCCCCCCCTCCTCCTCCTCCCCCCTTCAGCTGAGCAGTTTCCTCTCCTTTTTATAATTATGTAACATTTGTGTTTACACTTTACTGCAGCCGTCAAGTTAATTTTATAGTTTACAGTTTTTGTTAAAACCACAAACCATTAAATTCAGCTCGGTTGCATTTTCATGACGGGGGTTATAGCAAATAGGAAGATATGCTGAACATAAGGAAAACACATCAGCAGAAAAATGTGTTAAAACGAGCAAGTACTGAGTGAGGACTTATTCCACTGGAGCGGTACGATGTTGTTACTGCTCTGAGCCACAATCCTACAATATGTCATACTATAGCAACAAATAATGCCCGTTTCCCACATTTAGCAATATCTTGGCTGGACTTTCTAATTAAAAAACAAATTAAACTAAACAGACGCTGCAAAAATATTGATAGAAACAAATGCAAACCCACCTCTGGTGTGACGTCTCTTGGCGCGAACCCGGTGCCTCCGGTGGTTAGGATGAGGTTAAGTTCCTTTTCATCGCACCAATCCACCAGTGTCTCCTGTTACGCACAAAAACACACCAATGTTTACCGTCAGTTAGTGATGATTGACCTATCATCGCTACAGATATAATGTTAAACAGATGGATAGGTTGTACATACCTTAATTTCATCTATTTCATCTGGTACTATCTTGTAGGCCGCAATCATACCCCCCAACCTGACAAAAGAGAGAGTTATCAGATCACACATACATACATTCACCTCTGCGGAAGGATGTGCTTGTCTTTTTTTCTTTTTTTAATAACAACTGATACCATAACAATACCCAATAGTGTAATAAATTTGCCATTTTTAATATGTAATAGGACTTTATTACGTTATTGGCCATTATTACATTATCAGCTGTTATTACATGATTGCCTCATGTCACAAACTCTGGCATAACCCGATGATCACATTTTGGATATTTTTGATGGATTTTTTCTTCTTCTTCATCTGTATGTTCATAAAACGTCTGATATTAAACAGCAGAGTAGACTCAGTGGTGAACTTTTGCAGGTACAATGTGGAGATCCAAAACCATCAGTGTATCAGTAAATAAAGGTGGCCTTATAGACTGAAGGAGGAATCAACAGAATAGAATAGAATAGAATAGAATAGAATAGAATAGAATAGAATAGAATACCCTTTGTTGTCATTGTGTGTACAATGGAATTAGGAATGCAACTCCAGTCAGTACAGCAATATTTACACACACCAGTGCTACAGAAATAAGAGTAGAACTAATATAAAATTACAAAAACTAAAATATAAGATAATATAACACAAAAAATTACAATTTAACAAAGTAACATAATAATAGAGCTTAGCAAATATGGATAAAATATGAATAGATGCAATTTACAGCATTAATTCACAGCATGTATTACTATGAATAACAGTATATGTTAAACAGTATGTATACCCATGAAGCAGGGCTATATAAAAATAGTCTATTTATACTATAAATAATAGATGTTAGAAATGAAAAACATTTGCACAATTAGAGAGCCACACTTGACAATCAGGTTGGAGGAAAGCAATTTTTAAGGTCATTGATATTTTTTGTTGTAAATCCATACTAAAGATCACTCACAGCCAGTGCAGAGCTTTTTATTGTGACATAGATCATAATGGAAGGGAGGGGGGGCTTTAAATACCATACATGTGTCATTTAAGGACAAGCAAAGCAGTGAAAATACTGAGAGAGCGAACGTGACGTAGATTCTAATGGCGTATTAGACGTGTAAAAGACGAACAGACACAACACAGGACAGCTGGGTAAGACTAAAAGTGAGGCAGGGGAAAGTGTGTGGCACAGAGATATAACAGTAATAACGAGGATAGAGAATGCCCTTGAACATCCCCTCCTGAAAGGATTTTTCGCAGGGCGGCCCACTGGAGAGAGAGCTCTGACAAGGACAGAACTGCTGCTAAACATCGAGCCATGGTGACCTCCTGTGGCCAAAGCGGGTATTACACCCTAAAAACAACAACCCCAGGCTCAAGGTGAAGGCTCTGCACAGACACCCCTTATGTAACCCTTTTTCTTTTTTTTTTTTTTTAAGGAGTGCTATTTTTGGGAGACGACTGCATCATGTTTCCCCTTCGCGTCAGACACTTAAACACCACGATACCCTGCCTCAGACAAATACCCATGAACTCTGCGAACATTAAAGCATCCTCTTTTTTTCCCTGCCTCCGAGATGCTTTTACTCACACGGAACCTCTGACTATTCACACAGTGAGTTACAAAGAGTGAATTCTGCTCCGTGGAGATATCATTCACCAAATCCATCGGCTCTGCTCAGTTTCCGAGCTGAGCCGTGGAGCAGCCGAGAGAGACACACGCTATAATATAAGCAAGGCAACACCAAAACACTGCAGCAAGTGCATGGAATCCAAGCATGGGAAGCCGTCTGCCTCTGAAAAAAAAAAAAACCATGCAGACGAGTCAGAAGGAATCATTTAAGCACTTGTTCATGAAACGCCGCACATGTAGGGCTACCGAACATCCACGAACTTCCACTAACAACATCACACACAACCTCTCCCCTGCTGACATTCCTGTGACGGCACGAGTGATTTACTTATCTTGATGGGCTCGGGCGAAAGGGAGGGGAGGTTTGGCATCTCTGTATGTGTCTCTCTCTGTGTGTGTGTTTATGTGTTCATGCATGTGCATTCGTCCATTTATGTGTTTGTGTGTCTGTGTTACACCTCGGGAGAGTAAAGGAGCTGTCAGGACAAATCACCTCTCCCCCTCTCCTGGGGTTTTTATGCCTCTCTGTTTCAGCCCAAATGAAAATATGCTCAACACAAATAACTAGGGTTCCTTCCCACCGTTTCCTAGGCAACCCCTCCTGTCTGAAGCCTCTAGTTGCTGTGTTGTTCATCGTGAGAGTGTGAGAGTTTGTACAAAAATGGCATCCCCAATAGTTACAAAAAAAAAGAAAAAAAAACAAAAAACAGAAGCATAAAAATTCACTGGCACACGCAAAGGAGCAATATGGTGTTGACTAGACATTTTTGAGTGTGTGTAGAGGAAGTTGTGTGTTTCTGGACTACAATATACTATAGTCATGAACAGTATCTTTGTGTGTGTATGTCAATAAATAGTCATACAGCATATATATAGTAATGCACATCACATTTAGCTTTTGTTGTGCTATAAGCTACACTCCGATTCTGTGATTTACCATGTGCCAGCTTAAATATGTTCACACAACTGATGCACATGAGCACAAACATACACAGATGCACTTATGGATGCATGTATTAAACTATATCTAATTTGGTGGTCGTGTGTGTGTGTGTGTGTGTGTCTCAAACTATACACACCCAATATGAGCTGTGTGTTTCAGCTTTTTAATACACACCTACATATGCAATAGATACCGTGTACAAGATGTATAGATGTGATATCTGTGTGTCAGACTCTATAAATGCAGTATCATTAGTGGAGTTATAAACCTTTATTGGGCAAGTGACTATTTTGGTAATTTCTGCACACAGTACAAAACAGTCACAGCAACAGTGAGTCAACAGTGTCAGGTCCAATGTGGTTCTACAGGGTCTGTAAAGTCCACCTGTGTATGAACAGTGAGTGTACAGTGCTTTGTTAGGTACCATGAAGTAATGGTACTAATGTAAGGAATGAGGAAGTAATGGTACTAATGTAAGGAATGAGGAAGTAATGGTACTAATGTACTGATGAAGTAATGGTACTAATGTAATGTAATGATGAAGTAATGGTACTAATGTACTGATGAAGTAATGGTACTAATGTAAGGAATAATGAAGCAGGATTGAAATCGCATTGGAAAATATCACATAAATATTGAAGTTAAGACCACACATGAATGCGGCCTGAGTTCGATTAAAAAAAATCTGATTTGTTCTGTTCAGACCGTCTTTAACAAATCGGACACAGGTCACATGAGCCAAACAAACCCAGAGTTGGGCCACATTTGCCTGCAGTCTGAACATAGCCTAAGATTATTTTGATTGTTGATTTTTGTATTTCTGTTTCTTTATGTTTTGCTTGTTCACAAATATCAAATTTCATTGCATGTCCGGAATAAATCACAAAATTACATTATTTAAGTAAAGCTATTTGGTTACCTCCCACCACAGACCATAACATGCATAACATAAGATATATATATTATGATAATTGTTTTTAGGTACTATTTTCAGGTCTTTCTATACTGTTTGATGACAGTTGATAAAGACATTATAAGAATTTCCAAAAGCTAAGTAAGGTCTTATCTTCTACTGACTGTGTTTTGCATTGGTCAAACAAACAATAAATCAGATTAATCAAAGTTTTGTTGGTAAAATCAGGAATGGGGGGAAAAAATCCACTTACATAGCAACAATTCTGGGTGATATACAGTAGATACATGCTATTCTATCTTCTAAACTGACATATTGCTGCTCATAGCACTCCAAGTATATACACGCCACAAATTAATGCTTTCACTTTGGGTTGCTTATGACGTACCACAACAACACAGGTTCAGATCTTTCTTATACTTCATCCCTTTCTCAAACTAAATAAACCTTTCCTGTTATTGTCACGATCTATCAATCCAAATACACTGAAAATGAATGAAAAGTTTTATGCGAAACACAAAAAAACTGTCCCCAAAGTGACACCAGCTTATAAAATACTGAGCAGTTAATACATTATATGTGCATAAATAAATGTTGGCTGCATTTTCATAGGTATCTGAATTGATAGAAAGGAACAGCAACGTTTTAATTTCCAACACCCATCTGTGTCTCTTTCCGCTGTGAGGGGTTACAACATAAAGCTCTTTTATCAAACTGCAAGGTAGAGGTAGTCAGACTGGAATAAATGCTTTTTGCTTGAGGTGTGGACAAATCCTGATGCGGGTGGAGGAAGAAATAGACGGGGGGAAGAGTGGGGCAGGTGGAGGGAGGCGGGGCGGCGTGGGGGTAGAGCATGGCAGTAGTTTTGGCCTGAAAGCCTGGATGCCTCGGCCAAATCTTTCTATGAATAAAAGACAAGCACAGAGGAGAGGATAAAGAGAGAAAGACAGAATGAGAGAGTGGCACAGAGTGAAAAGAGTGAGAAAATGCAGGGATAGACTGCGAGGGGCACACTTAACAAGAGCAGGGAAGAGTGAGTGTGTGTGTGTGTGTGTGTGCATGTGAGCCAGCTGCAAATCTCAGTGGTTGTGGGACACTTCCAAGATGAGACCCATCTGCCAGGGTGATTTCATTAATAATACAAGCTCTTTGTACAGAGCACTCAATCTCACTCTCTCTTTCTCTCCCTTGCTTCCACACACACTACATCCGGTAAGGAGAGAAGAGCCTTGGCCATCTCCACGCTCCAAGTAGTAGCATGGAGCCGAGCCCATTTACAGCGGAGTTGTTGCTTCGTCCATATGCAGGAAAGCTCTCAAGGGGTCACCTCTCAACATGTTAGCTGATCGAGGGGAGGATGGAAGGATAGAGGAGGTGGAGGAGGAAGCGAAGGGAGGAGTGGACTAGCCCACCTCTTCAAACCCCTACCGTGATGAGAGCTCTGAGTGCTCAGCGTGGGGTCCCACTCCCATGATTCCACTCACAGGCACTAAACAACAACACGCACATAGCCTGGGCAACACGCGCTCATACACACCCACTATAAAATATTCTGCAGACCACTCCACCCCACAAGCATCCTATTTATTTACAGAATAAATGTCATCATGGTTCATATCCGCCATGGCTGACAGCCTCTCCTTCCTGCTTCTTCCTCTCTTTATTTTCTAAACCATCCAGGGTACGTCACATTCTGTATTAATCAGACTTCATTTCTTTAATCATTAGATATTTAAGCAACAGAGTTCAGATCAGTCACAACGCTCATGCATGTTTAATTTACTTGCAAACCAAATTCAGCTTCCGTACAGGTTTGCGGGAAAACCACCAAAAGGGTGAGATTGTATTGGCACAACGCTGTTTGAGTTTGCGGTGATAAATGTGCTCAAGGGGTGGAAAATCGAATATTCTCATGGGATTTTTTTTTATATCAATTTTTAACAATATTTAAATCAGTAACAGTGATAACAGCAGGAAGTAGTTACACCGAACAGTGTTAATGTAATTAAACTACAAAATAAATCTTAGCAAAAATATATAATTATTTTGCAGATTACGAAAATGAAGGAAGAAATCAGGTGTTTATATACAGAATGGTTCAGGGACAATGAGACGTCATTTTCACACATGGTTTAACCTCCATAAAGTCCAGACTCTAATTTAGGATGTGATGAAGACTGGATGCAGCGGTT
>JAPSES010000098.1:3750613-3764317 GCA_029822895.1 Maxillicosta whitleyi | reverse complement strand
CTTTCTATAGGAATTGATACGAAGGCTTTTAAATTTATGACATTTTGAATTTACTACCTTATGTGTCACTTTAAGTAAAGTTAAAATAAGTAAAAATTTTGTGCCAACTAACATGAGTTCCCACTGCATCTGCCAAAATGGGTCTTTATGGACTCCCCTGACACATATAATATGACGTGACCTTTAAGTTTCACATCTTCACATTTCTGTTGAACCCTCCATTTGCGCTGTGCATTTCAGGAGGGGTTGTAAATAAAGTCACAATATATGCTGACACACAGCTGAGCATGATGAACTGTTGTAAAAGGTCCAGTATTTAAAACACTTACTATGGAAAACCACACCAGCCCGTTCTGAAACCTAAAGAACTAAAGAAAGAAGTTATAGCACGTGAACGTTCAGCCTCTGCCACCCAGAGATGAGCTTTACAGCACCATGATGACAGACATCAACAACTAATACAGTGGGAAACGTGATACTTTGGAATTAATACAGCAAAGGCGTCAAAAACAATCATGTATCAGTCCGAGGGCCACATCTATACTTTCATCTAACTTTACCAGCAGCATTTTTTGGTGTTTTCACTTTAGCAAAAACAGGAAGTGCTTTCATCTTTACACCTGTTGTTTGTTTAATCTCATTCTACGACTGGGCATATAGGCCAGATGCACCCTGGGAATCGAATATCAGAGCAAATGACAGCTTTGCTCAAGTGGCTCTGAATAAAAGCGGATTTACCATCCCGTGTCCGGGTCGCGACAAATGTGACGACGTAAAGCAGTGACCCCCGTCCCACCCCAGAGGGCGCTACTCCCCACACAGCAGATAGTACACAGTGAGCTAAAGGTCAGTAATTCTGCACGGTTGGATAACCACTAGAAGACAGACAGCTAGGACCAGACATGTCAGAGCTGAGACAGACTCTAGAATATCATCTAAACGTAGAGACAAACTAGCGCTTGTATTATGTCGATACGTGTTTAAGGCAAACCACTGGAATTAAGTTTTAGAAGCTTACACGTCTGACATTTGCACACGATCCAACATCTATGATTCATTTGGACTACAGAGAAGTACTACAAGTGGTGTCAGTCACTACAAACCCCGCCCCTCGCATATACTGTAGCTTATTTTAGCACGGATCCAGCTAATGTCACCATGTCTATGCGTGTTCTGATGTCAACATATCAATTGACTCTATATATGTGCCAAGTTTGACGTAAATGGAAACAAAATTTATATTTTTAATAGACATTAGAAACCGCCAGGCAGGAGGCCTAGAGGAAGACGAAAAAGGAGGTTTATGGATGTAGTGAAAGAGGACATGAAGGGAGTCGGTGTGAGAGAAGAGGATGTAGAAGACAGGGTTAGATGGAGGCAATTGATTCGCTGTGGAGACCCCTGAAGGGAAAAACCGAAAGAAGATTAGACATTATTATTATTTTTTCTTTTTTTTCTTTTATTGACCCACCACCACCACCCCTCTTTGGGGGACAACTTTGTTTTAATTACAGCTTTTAATAATCTTTTAAATATTCTTATTGTTCATATATTTACAATCTCATATTCCTATTTCTTTCAGGGGGGGTTATACATATAAAGAAGAAAAAAGAAAATACAGAAAATAAAAAAAGATGGTATAGGATAGGTGGATGACGAGAAGATTAGACATTAGAAATAAAATGTAAATGAGAGAAATATTTATTTATTTATTTTTAAACTTTGACCTACTGTTCCCAATAGGTAATTAGATTCACTGACAAACCCAATATGGTATGAATTAAACCGATTTTTGCTGTAAAAACAATACCCCTTACCTCCCCTTCAGGAGACAGGGTAAATATGAGTGGTTGAAAAGAACTCCGACAAAAAGGTCTTAAAAATTATATTTCATGCTCAAACCCATTTTTAGCTAAATATTTGTTTACTGAACGAGGTGTTTTTCAAACTAATGACTTGAAAATGTCTGTCACCGTTTCGAGGGACTTGAATGAGACTATAAAAACTCTTGACTAGATTTAGACGCTAGTAGCACTTGGCAAGGACAACGTGACATAGAGCAAAGCCCATTGTTTTGATTTAAAAAAAAAAAAGACATATGATATTTAGTCATTTTAATAAACTAACCACTACCTTTTACCAAACTGCTACCAAAATGCTTTTATTACCCGGAACTTCAAAAGGTATGGGGATTGTGACGTGAACTGGAGAACAAATATAAACAGATAAACTTTTCATTTTAGTTTCGGTTTGTTTTGAATGATTTGTTGGTGCACTTTAGCTTCTTGTTGTGTGTTTTATTTTGGCATATGATGCATTTGCCAGAAGAGGAATTAAAAAATGTGTCCAAAAAGTATTGTGTAATAACAACTAAGCTGAATTAAACAGAGAATTTGGAAGGTATGTGCACGTAAAGGATGAATGAAATATAGTGAAATGAGTGAATGAAATAGAGAAGAACTAAAGGGATTTAGTCTGTAATATTAATCTTCTTTGGTTAGTTTTGTAAACACAAAATACAGGTAATTTTTTTTTTAAAGAAATCTTAGTTTTTATTTAACTTTTTACCAATATTGACCTTGATTTGAGCTGGCTTGTGTGCTTCTGACATCTCTACAGTCCTCAAAGTAGCTCTATAAATCCACATTAGTCTCTTGATCATTTAAAATAAAATAAAATAAAAACAAAATTGGTGCTTATTCCTGTATTGACTCCCATGATCTCATATTTGCCTCCACCTATGTGTGTGTGAGTGTGCAGAAGCCTGAATGTCCCCAGGCTACAGCAGTGGGAGGAGAGCAGGAGGCCTGTGCTTCAGAAGTGTTATAAAGGACTACACCACACACACATGGGATCTAGATGTGCAAACCCTAACACAAACACAAGCTCATGCACACTCTTAAAAGGTTAATCACTAAGCCTTAACAGAGCAGGAGTGATCAGGACACAGGGGAAGACATCAAGAGACCAAAGAGAGGAGGGCTGATCAGGGAGGGAAATGTCAATATAAAGCACAAGAAGGGAAAAAAAAAACCCCAGAAATATAATTTGCCTGACAGGAAGACAAAAGACGGACAGAACAAGACAATAAATACAGCAAGAATGAGGTTTTTTGAAGATCTCTTGCACTGCTTCTGCTCTTTTGGAAGTAATTCTTCCAGTTCATCTTCTATTCTTCAAATTCCTGTGTTTCAACTTCAAATACTTAATTTGACAAATGTTCAGCCTGGAAATGTATACATTTTGTCTTTCTGAATTGAAGGTTTTCTTTACTTTTATAATAATTCAAGATCATGTTTTACTTCATTCATTCATCTCCTGAATCCGCTTTACTCTCACTAGGGTGACGGGGGTTTCACAGGGGTGGAAGTACTGAAGTTTGGTACTTAAGTAAAAATAACAATACCCTGCTAAATATTTACTCAAGTAAAAGTAGAAGTACTACATCAAGAATCTTACTGAAGTAAAAGTGCTAAGTAGTTGCTTTAAAATGTACTTCAAAGTATAAAAGTCCAAGTACTCCCACAGTGTCAGTCTGTGGACTGTGTCATTATGATACAGAATGTAGACATACTTATTTATGCCTCTGACAATGTCACAAGAATATTATGTAGATTGAAAAGATTAGTGTCAATATTGTGTGTTTGATTTTTCATGTAAGATTTAGATGAAAAGTAAAAAAAAAAGATTTAGATGAAAAGATGTTAATATAATGTAATGAGTAACAGCATCAATTTACAAAATATAAGAAGTATAAAGTCTACAGATAACTGCCACAAAATGTAGTAAAGTAAAAGTAAAAGTATGCATTATTATTTTTACTTAAGCAAAGTACAAATACAAACAAAAATTACTTAAGTACAGTAACTAAGTACAAATACTTTGTTACATTCCACCACTGGTTTTACTTCATATTAATACAAACATCTCGTTTTTTGATTAAAAGTTTTTGCACTGGCAAGAGGTGGTGTTCGAGCATTGCGGAATTGGTATATCTCACAAAGTGCAATGGAAAGACCTTTTTTTTTTTTTTCCACAAATAGAGTCATGAGAATAAAAAAAACCTGGATGTGGACGGATGTTAGAACAAGAGAAGATTTTTAAAAGAAACATGGTGCAGTATGTGAGGACACAGCAGGAAACTGAATAACTTTATAATTTAGTATGAGATAGAAGGGTAATATGTAACAATAATGAATATATCTGAAAATCAACATAATATTTACATTACTCACCATGTTTATGAAATGACTTCTGGTGTCTTCTCGAAATAATAAATAAACAAATCATTGCAAAAGCAAAACTAATGGAAAAAAAACAACATTACGCACTTCTGTTTTTGCGACATTTAGTAAATATTGGTAAAGTTTTGCGCATAAGCCTAATGGAAAAGCGACTACTATTTTACTCTTGTTGGATAGATAAAGAATGTGCACATTAGTTTGTGGAATTAGGATACAGCTTTACGCAATAAATGTCAGTAGAAAAGAAATTTGGCTCAAACTATGAACAAACAGATCAGTAAGCAGACTAGGTTTGGTCTGTCTGTGATGAAGGGAAAGCGAGTGTGCAGGCAGATGATCTGTCAGATTAGCCAGTGGGCTATATACAATAGCTCAGTTAGCTTGCAGGCTATGTGGTGTCAGTCTGTCAGGCACTAGCAGAGGGGATTCATAAACTGCTACTATGTTCCACTCAATCATTTCCAGGACATAAAGCAGTCAGCACTCATTATCTCCCTGGGATCCCACGCTAATGGGGTTTTCCCTTATAGCAGGTCCTTACACACAGCCACAAATACACACACACACGCACATATCAGACAAATGTCACCTCCACAAACATACACTCTCATAGACTTGTATGCACTTGGCTGTGCATGAACACACCTATGTATACAGTAGATGCACAGGCTTGGACACTTCACCATGGATCAGCAACTAGATACAACATGTGCTAAAAATCACAGTGTAAAACATATTATTATATAGTAACTAGTGCCAATGACTGCTCCCAGTCCAGTTATAATAGGGTTTATTTATCATTATGGCACAATCCACACATAAAAAAAAGAATAAAGACCAATGTAGTGTTTTAAATATGTAAAGTTGTGCAGAGTACTATCTCACTTTAATCCACTACTGTGCAACAACATGTTTCAGTATACCCTCCCAGTTAAAAGTAGAACATAATAATAATGTGCATTCGTATTAACCCTAAATTGATCAAACACTAGTACTGGATCTGCATATCCACCTGTGGAGGCATAGCGGAGCATTCTTCATCTGAACGGCCCACTTGGCATCTCCATTGTTTCCTCTTCTTTATCTACTAACAGCAGTGCCAATGGCCCTCCAGCCCTGGAGAAGCTACTATGGAGGTCAAACACTGGATTGGGCTGACATCTGCTGGTGGGAGGGGCAACACCTCTGCACACCAATAAGCCACAACCAAAGTGATATCATTGCCTTTTGTCTCCTATTTTACTGGCTTGTTCTGTGTCAAATGGAAACACTGGGCCCCAGGCCTTGGATTAAATGGGCTTAATGATGAATAGAGGTATGGATCCGCCTCCAGATTGTAATGGGGTGGGGTAGACATCTGACTAGGGGGCTTTCAGTACTACAACCCCCTCCTAGCCACAAGAGGAGAGGAAAAGAGAGGAGAGGAAAGGAGCAGCGGTGCACAAATACCAGCATCTTCATTCCATGGCAGGGTAAATTTCCAAATTAATAAAGGCTTCACGGTGCTGGGTAAAATATAGTAACAGCAATAACAGCAGATAACCTAATCTAATATAAGCCCACTGTATCTTAGCAACCTTGTTAATTCTGAGAGGAGCAGTGGGGTAAGCAGCAGAAGCACAGCATCCATCATCAAAGACACACCCAGCAGCAACACACACATACACACACCAATTACTCACAAACTCTCAAACTCACGACACCACACACATGCACATGCCATCATACCATTAGCAACTATCTCAATCACACTGTGATGCAGATGAATGCATACACATGTGCAGGGCTACGCACTCAGGCACATACACACAGATCCTCAGGCTTACTGTAAGCAGCCGGGAGAATGGAGGGGGTGTGGAGCGGAACAATGGGATCCTAATCGTTGGGCTGCATTTCAAAGCTTCTCCCCTCTACAACACTGTTTCTAGATAAGATTTGAAAATGCTATTTATATCCGTGGGGAAAGGAGCCAACCAGCAGCTTGATTTTCATTTATTTGAAGTCAGATCTAAATTGGGGTGGAGTTACATAATGCAAGGAGTGCGACACTCCACCTGCTGCTGCCGAGCCAGCCATTGAGGAACACTACAGAGGGAAACAGCCAAAAACTGTACAGGGCCCACGCTAATGCTGCAGCTAATAATTACTCTATCGGCTTAATAACCACTGCTTACTACACCAGAGGAGCCCGGCTCATCCATCTGGGTACAGCAGTGGGCCGATCCGCATCTCAAATCCAAACCTACTCCAGCGTAGCCAGGCCAAAATCCGGCATCCATGCTGAGCCAAGGACAAAACAACACAGCACAACATGGCTCAGTCCCCCCACGCACCAGATGTGCAGAGACAGAAAGACAGAGAGGGAGAGACATCTCTTCACAGCTGTGTCCCAAACAAGAAGGCAGTCAGGGGCAGGCTGGGCCCATCCCCGGCCCAAGCTCCCATCGCTCACCCCCTCCCCCTGTCTCTCTGGAGAGTAGAAGCAGCTCCACTCCTGGCCAAGTATAAAAAGGAGGAGGAGAGGTGTGAGGATGGACATGTGAAATTGAGGGAGTGTGAGCTTCAGCCCAGCCCCGACAGGATTAAGAGACCGATTCGCACAGAATGAGAGGAGGGGGCTAGAGTAGGAAACAGTGGTAGGGATACTCTGAAAGCATAAGGTAGGCAGTGAGAGTAAAGAGAGTACAGTAGTAAGGTAGGGAGGAGGAGGAGGGGGGGGAATGGTAAAAGGTAATGTAATGAAATACATGAAAACGGGAGGGAGGGGGTTCATGTGAGAGTAAAAGGTGAAGCGATGTTGAGAAGAGAGGGGAGAGACGATAAAGGAAATGATGGTGAGCAACCAGACCAGAGAGAGTTCAACTGAGTACTGAGCCCCTCCCACCCCGGTGGTTTACAGATGATGTCAGCCGCTCAGAAGCGTTGCTAGCGATGGTTTTGTGTAATGCATAACAGCTGAATGCACATTTCAGCACATTTACGGCCAGTTTAGCTCCTTTTAATGTTACATATCAACATTGCCATACCAACCAAGAAAAGTAACCCTATTATTATTATCTTGATTAACATTACACTCATATCAAAAAGCACTGTTTAGGCTATATAACATAAAAAAATACTTAATTGTAATTTATAACTCCATATATTGCTGTCCTGTTTTAATTATCTCACTCAAGGATGTTATGTGATCGCTCCTATTCATCTCTGAGCAAGGATTACGCAAAAGGATTTTTATGGAATTTTGTGGTAGCGTTGGACACATGCTTAGGTTAAATAAATTAAGAGCAGAGCCATAAAAATTGAAAGTCCATAAAAAAAAACCCTTGTGGGGTTTGGATGAATTTGTGGTCTTATTAGAGATGCTCTGGGATTGCCCTTGGTATGTCCAATAAGCCAAAGTATGTCACCTAACGGACACTTTTTGCTGTTTTTTTTTGCTACTGTCAATAACATTTCATATTCTGGATGATTGCTCTGAAAACAATAAATTAAATAAATCAAACTACAAGGGCACGTTTCTGTGACAAGGCCCCTCAGTCATGTAAATCAATTAAAAAAAGCTTGTATTAAAAAAAAAAAAAAAAATCATCCTTTTTGATGAATCTTTTCCAAAATGTAATGGTTTCGTACTTGGTCTTTGCCCTAGCCTTCCACAAACATAACAACACAACAACAACAAAAACAAGAGTTCTCTAATTAAGGTAATAAAACATGAGAAAGGCAAATCCCCAGTACCGGTATTATAATGTGTTCTGATATGGGAGTCAGCAAGATGCACACATGACTTCATTCCAAAGCACGTCTACATAATGATCCATCTGAACGTCTAATCTGTGATGCAGTTCAGGTCTTAAAACTACCCTCTGTCTGCTTGTAGTGATCTACTCCAGTCAGCCCACTATCAGTCACGTCTCACACTCTGCATAGCACTCACCTGAACCCCTCTTTATCATCCAAATATCAGTGAAAAGCCTGAGACTGCAGCACCCTACAGCCTGTAGCTCCCCACAAAGGCCTCTCGTATTGATGTTTTATTAACACGGCCATAAATATTGAAAAGACACGTACTAATGAAGCCACGGAAAAAAGTTCCAGAGACAATTTACAGTGCAAGGGAATACAGGGACCTTAAACACAGCACCCTATACCCTTCTTTTTACTTTCCTCCTTCTTCATCTCATTTCCCATGCCATGACCGGAATGCCCCTGCAGCTTCAACATCACCTCCCACCCACACACTCAAACATTTTCCCCTCAACAGCCCCATCTTCTTTCTTATTTTCCTCCCTTTTCTTTTTTTTTTTTTTCCTTGTTCATTGAAATCAATGGATTGGAGGGGCTTGACGAGCCACCACACCCCTTGCAAATATTAATCATAAATCACAGGCTCAGAGTATAATGAGGCTTGTTTCTAATGACAACAGGCATGATGAATGTGTCTGTGGTCCAGCATGGCATTATCATATAGCTAGGCAGGAGTGTGCATATGTGTGCATGTAGTATGTGATGGTTGGGCGGGTGTGTGGCTGTGGGTGGATGAGGTATCACAGCTTTTTCTCAGTGTAGCATGACATTTCGATGGCAAAAGGCCCACGGCAAGCCAGCTCTCCGTGGCATTTCCAACAGCTGTTTACACACATTCACACAGACTTAGTGTACACTGTGTGTTTTCTAGGCACATCAGTACATGTTCTATATGCAATGCATGAGTAAAGTCATTCATCTAGATGCAGGTTACTATAAAAGTCAAAGCATCCATGTGTGCACCGCTGAAACAACTGGAGCATTTCATTAACAGGCATTACACGGGACAATTCAGAAACATTGTAGTTATAAGGGCAACGCATACAGTATACAGTGATTGTTCATTGTGAATGCACATGCGCCTCCTCATGACATACAAATCAGTTTATATGATTATGTGAGATGCACCTAATTATAATATGTAATAAAGAAAATAAGTTAAAATTAGAACTATAATCAAGTAATATTTGAAGACACGTACCAAGTTCACTCACTCACTCACTCATGCACCGACCTTCCAGTATTATCATATAGTTAAACACTGGTTGCTGTTGGATAGTTTAATATTATTTAGTAATGACATTTGTAATTTGAATCAGATTTGAATAGATTTAGTTTACAAAATATTTAAGTTATGTAGTTTATAAACAACAAAAACTCAAACATCATTAACCTTCTATAATGGTCACAACTGACATCTAACACAACACGCTGAAATTACTACTGAAGCCAAATAACTTGTTCCCTTCTCCCCCTCACATACATACTCTTTCCTTTTTTCCCCAACTTAGCTCTGTGTGTGTTATCTATGGCTGCTCCATTAGTGAGCCCCATACTATTCTCTAGTTAGATGCCAAAATGAGCTTGAGAGCAACTCTATTGATTTCAATAGAAATGTGCTTACGCTGGCATCAATATAGCTGCACATTTCTGATACCTCCCGTTAGAAGCTTCCCTCCACTCCCCTTCTGCCTCCACATCCCATCGTCTCTCCCCCTCATCCTCCTCCTCCTCCTCCTCCTACTCCTTCATCCTTCCAAGCTGCTGATGCAGGGAAACCCAGGGCTGCACCAGTTCAACCACAGCTAAGCTGCACATTTCCAGTGTGCATCCTTGGACAAGCCGAGTGAATCTGCATGGAAAATACTCCGCTCATTTCACTTCACTCAGTGACTAAAGATGTAAGGGTGGGAGAGCAGATGGGTCCTGAAATGGATAGCTATTGGCTAGCATTAGTGATGTCTGCTGGCTTTAAGGGTTTGTAGTGAAATGTATGTGCTGAGGCCTAATCAGATCAGGTATCGATTGGTCTTCATAGAGGAAGCTTAATGTTCTTCCTGTTTCTCTGTGATCTCTCACACAGAGTAAAGACTAAAGGGAAGAACACAAGCAGAGGGAGGAAAAATGGAGGTCATGGGTTATTCTGTGGCTGCAGTTAATCTTAGGGGTCAAGGTTAGACTGACAGACAGACATTCAGAATCAATGGCAGGGTCTTATCAAAGGGTCCCACTCATGTGGACCATGGGAATCCTTTTGATGGTCCAGGCAAATGCACATTCACAACCTCAAACCTGATTGGGACAAACGAGTCTCAAGAGGTGCAGCTGTCAAACCAATTTCTGAAGCTGCGGACATGACCATATTGTAAGTGACACATTGTTCACTAAGTGGAAAGTTAATCTAAACTGCATCTCCACAGGGTCCCCATGTGGCCAAGATGGCAGCCTCATCATCATCTGGTCCACCGGCTGCCCTCCCTATGACCAGCCCTCGCTCTATGCCCACAAATCCCATTTCATGGCAGCCACGCTTCTGAAAAGGGAAAACAAAAGGCTGATCAGCACAGCTGCGGCTTTAGCACATTGTACGGACGATCATCGTGAAATCAGTGGAACAAAGCAAAGCAGAACTCTGCAGCGCCCAAATCTGTGCACTACACCAGGAAGCATTAAGCTAAGACTACATCTGGATGGAAACTCTAAGAAGAGCAACCAACACACCTAAAACACTACAAAAGAGCTGCTTTGCTAAAAAGAACTATGGTAATGCTAAATACTGATGATTTCCCTCTGCTTTTTCTCTTTTGGGGTCGCCACAGCGAATCACCTTCGCATGTTGATTTGGCAGAGGTTTTTACGTCAGATGCCCTTCCTGACACAACAGGAACAATGGGAGTTGCTTTGTGGGGCCACATCGGGATATATATAACCTTTCCCAAGGGATCACCTGGGTCTCAAACCGGCCATCTTCCGAACCAAAGTCAGTGGCATTAAACACTGAGCTATCCAGTTGCTATAATAAATACTGATTAAAAATATTAATATGTCTTTCAGTGAGCATCACAGTACTTTATGAGTATTATCAATCCTCAAAGACACATAGTGATGATAGAACAACTTAAGAAAAGATTGCATTGATACTCCACAGTTTAGTTTAAAAAAATTATGAAGTAAACAATTTACCCTAGAATTAAAACTTTATAGTTATATATAGAGCAAATAAAACTCTATATAGTCATTTTAAATATTCAGTGTGACAATTAAAAATGCCATGACAAACATCCTCAAATCTCACCATGACTCATATACATAAAGGTATGGTGGATGTATGCTGCCACGTCTGCTACTGGAGTATCAGTAAAAGCACTGGAAGTCAGAAGGAGGAGGTAAACTCCTGTGGACACATCCACACACTGCAAGTGCTTGTTGATGTGTTAGTTAATGTTGAGTGGGTGGGTGGTAATACATGTGTGCATATGTGTGTGTGCAAGTCATTTGACTCTCCTTATTTCCCAGGATACAGAGTTTTACATGCCCACACACACACATACACAAAAACGCACACACACAGGGAGTGCCCCAGGCCCGGCTGTACTAATGAAGCAGCCTGTAAGCAGCTACCTTCATTACATTCAATCCTCTGGACAGTGTCAGCAATTACATTGCAGCTTCCCACTGTCAGAGCTCACACACGTACATATACAAACACACACACGCACACACACACTGAGTTGGGAACTTGTCTTTCTTCTCAAGGCTAATTCTAGCTGGAGTTGATGCAGGGAGGAGTTCCTGCTCTTCTTCTTCTTCCTCTGTGGGGGGGTGTTTGGCTCAGGCTCAGCTGTTTAAAACCGGGACCCATCCACACATCCAAGTTAGGCCCAACACCAAAACATTACAGCCTCTGTGTGACGTCTCTCTCAAGCATCTCTGTGTGGTAGAGTAGAGCCTGGAGGCGAGGGGAAGCTGCCTAATAGAGCGCTCCACTTGCCATATTTCACACATTTCATCACTTATCCCACTGAGACATGTACATACATGTACAGACGAGTGACAAATTAGAGGAAAAACTGATAGAATGTGTCTCAGTGAGGTGTCGGACCACCACGTGCCTCCAGTATCACTTCAGTGCTCCTTGGCATAGATTTGTCAATTCTGTGAATTCAACTGAAGGAATGAACACCAGTCTAACATAAGATAGTCCTTCACTCAGTGTTTTGATGAAGGTGATGGAGAGCACTGTCTAACACATTAATCTCCCACTGGTGTTCAATTTGGTTAAGATCAGGACACGGTGACTCACATACTTTCATACTCATCATCCAATGCAATGACCCTTGTGCCCTGGGGATGAGGTAATTGTCATCCGGGAAGAGACCACTCCCATCTATTATTTGGTTTCCGTGTCAAAGTGAGGCTGTCCCCAGAGGAGGGACAACATTCAAGGACTTTTTCAAGGGTTGATTTACCTGTGACGCTATGTTTATATGTAACCTATGACCTCTAATCATCAGACAAACCTGTGATGAAAGACTTTAACAACATCACTAATAACTACCATTTATAGTTGCAACTTGTTTAATCTATTAGTCAGATTACTTGAAGTGTTTTGTGTTTTTATTTAATGCAGTGTTTTCCAGGGTCTCAGGGTCCAGACCTAAAATATGTAATGGAGCCATTTTATTAAGTTACTAACATGACAATGCTTGAACATAGTTATTAAAACTGATTGGATTTTTTGGGTGTTGCATTTATTTTGTTTTCATATAATAGTTTAGCTATTATTTGCTTGATCTTTCTTTTCACATGCAAGATGTGAAAATGCATACCAAAATAAAAGTAGTTGGATGGAAGCAAACCTTATGTTTAGACAATGTGAAAGTAAGTGACCAGTGTTTCTTGTTAATACTAGTTTGGTGGTGAGGTAAAACTACTTACCATTGTTAGAAGTGAGTTTTTATGTTGCTTTATTAGCATTGATTCACATTTCAACATTACATCCCCAACTTATGGGTTTGTCTCCAATCAAAGCAAAGTGCATTAATGCAATGTTGTTTTAATGGTGGAAGATTCAGTGAAAATGTAGATGTAACATGAAGTTTGGGTCCCCTGGTAAAAAAAAAAAAGTTCTCATGAATTAACTCATGACTTAATTGATTAAAGCCTTCAAATTAACAAGTGAATCCTACATAATTTACTTGTTTTAACAGTCCTACTATATATCACTATAATGAAAAGATTGAAAATCAAAAGTTTAATTATTATTATTTAAGTAAATTTAATAATTAAGTTTTGCAAAAATTACTAAACATATCAAATGTGAATGTTATGTATAATCAGATTCATATATAGTTGCTCAGTGACAAATTCTATAATTGCAAATCATTTCAAGGGGGGGGGGCAGTGGATATATGTTAGAAGTTGACAAAAGTATGTAAGGCCCACAGTGAAAGAGAGACATAGAAGCTGGGAGTCAGACGTCCAAAGTTTAAACGTTTTCACACATGGGTCCAGACATGCACCCCCCACTCAGGTTGGATGGCACTTCAAGTGAATCAATTCTAACCCCCCCCCCTTTCCAGTAAGCCCCACCTACACCCAAACCATAATACTTAGAACTGTAATTGTTATACCTTTGGACCACATAAATCATGTC
>JAPSES010000098.1:3733507-3750513 GCA_029822895.1 Maxillicosta whitleyi | reverse complement strand
GGGTACAGTGAAAATGAAACTAAATGAAACTAAAGATGTTTTACTAATTCCTATATTACCTCATTTCTACTACCTGGAACCGGTTCGACTCAGCCCATCTCCCATTGTTGTGCACCTCATTTCCTTTCCCCTGCCTTCAGAAACTTGTATTTCAGTGGATACAATGTTTGTTGCCCGCACCAGAACCAGAACTGGGCCCCGATGACATCCTGCCGCTAAATTCACAAGTGTCGCTATGTAACGAATCAAATGAATCACATGCTGCACGGACAAATGTTCGAGCATATTAGAGGGATTCCACCCTTTTGAAGAAATGGGAGCTTTAACAGTGTTCCAAGTGGACCTGGTGTCATCTTTTTAGACCATTTCTGTCTCAGCACCACCTTGGCTATATGTTCTGACCAAAATAATGCAGCGTACGCATTGTGTCATTGTGCATGCAGAATGAAGGCAGAATCGATAAGCAGAATCGTTAAGCAGACAGGTAAACGATTCCAAAGAATCAAACTAGTGCGATCCGGTTCTCAAAAAGAACCGGTTCTCGATTCCCATCCCTATTATCAAATTAACCTATAAAGACCCAAACAGACACCGGTAACCAAAAGCATTTACTGATCTAAACTGTTTAATACCTGTTATCTACTAACCCTATTAATACATGTATGGGCCAAGACACAACAACCTGACTGCCGATCATCACCAGAAAAGGTAGCTTGACTGATCAGTCAAAAAAGTGTGACGAACACACCAAATCAACTACTGACTAGAGAGTACGTTCTGCACTTGAGCAACACGTAAAACCAAAAAAATGACGAACATCTCTCTAGACCAGAACATAGAACTCACTGTCGTCAGTCATTGTTGTCAGCAGAGAGTGTTGAGTATTCAAGAAGGGTTGTTGTTGTACTTGTTGAGCAGATGTTTAGTAATAAGAACATACTGATGTTGTTAGCTATCGGGCTTCTTCTTGTAGAAGAAAGATGTCGCAGGTGAAAACTAAGGAGAAATCGCACTATGCTAACAATGCCAACAGTGTTCATTTCATAGAATGAATGAAGTCCATAGACAACACCGACTGGCACTACCATATGAGCAGTGAGTGGACTATTATAGAAGACAGTAATAGTGTGAAGTACCTTGGCATAGCTGTATTCACATGGGAACTTCTCACTGATTCACTAGTCAAAGGCTACCCCTCCACCAATCAGACTGCTCCGACTGATTGACTAAGTACTGACAGTGGACTTTATATTCAGTTACTGATAGCTTTGCTGAAAATATTCACTTTTTCTTCAGTTTTTTTTCACGTTTCTGCTATAATAATCTTTGAACTTACTTGAACTACATTTTCATTAACATCTACATGATCAGTAAATTTAATATAAAATACAACATACAGAGGATAATCTTATAAATGGTGATAAATCACTTAAAAATGGCTAAATATAGAGAAAAAAAATCATTTGGGAACAGCCAAAAAAGTAGTACTGGGTATTTATGGGTTAAATCCATGTGACCTCATTCCATTGCAACCATAAATAGGAAAAAAAAAGATTTTGGACAAGCCTTTTTTTTTTTTGGAGTCACCTTTGCACTGCTTATTTTTAAAATAGAAACAGTTCTTCCCGATTCAGATGATGGTAGTTCCCGGAAGCGTATGTCACACACATCAATCAATGCATCGCACCTCGACATGGCCGGTCTTGTGACCGCAGGAGGAAAAGACGGATGAAGTGAGGAGGTGGCGGTTTAAGCAAGTGACAAGCCAATGGACACTCTGGCAGTGTGTCAAGAAAAAGTGGAAGGTCCGTTGCCAAGGGTGACAGCCAGAAGTCACACAGCGCTACACCTCTTCCCAGCCTTGCTTTTCCACATTCTTGCTACAGAATTTCCTCTTCGTGGTTATGAATGGCTGGTCATATTATTTAAAGCTCATTCTTCTTTTTGGGGGTGTTTGCACAAGTGAAAACAAATTCAAGGGGCTATATTCTGCGATCACACACACCTTTCGGGAGGGGGAAAAAAAATCTACAAATACTGTGCAATTCATTTACTTGTCATAACTTCACTTTGACTTGCTGTATTTCTTCTGTCTCTTGTGTTTCACAGCCCGACTCTCTTCAGACTACACCCCACTCTCTTGCTCTGTTTGGCAAACAACAACAAAATGTCGAAATACTGAAAACCTGAGTGATGTTGACATAAATGAAGTTCCCTGCCTCCTCTTGCAGTAAAGCAGATTTAATAGCTCTTGCACTACATGGAAGATCTGAGCAGCTACACTATTCTGTCCCCCTCTCATCAGATCCAGATACCTGTCACTGAAGATGACTGAGAGGAAACTGTTGTTATGTGGCTTTTAGGACTTCAGCATCCCCCCAATGTTTCTTATTAGTCATCTTTTTAAGTGGTTATCATATTTTAAAGCATACATAGAAACAGCAATTCCATCAGTCATTGGTCAGTTGCAGCATATGTTTGCAACAGCTGATAGTGTGTTAAATTATCATTAAAAGTATGTGTAAAACATAAGTCTTTTGCATATATGCAAAAGATACACGTATAAAAGTAGGGCTGCACAAAATATTGAATGACATTGATTAATTAAGTTTTTTCCTTCATCTCAATAGGATGTGAAGACCTTTTCCCACTCATTTTTATTATCACTTTAAACACAATGTTTTTCTTCTTATATTATTATTATTATCTTGTATATTATTATTTATTCATATTTGTATATTATTATTTATTCATATACACATAAGTGATGGATTAATTCATGATTCCCCTCCCCCTCATCAACAAAAACATGGTATGGAGCACAAACATTATGTCGTAACAGAAAAAATAATATACATTCAATACCAACAAGATTAATTGAAAAAGAGGTAAAACCCTGTTCAAAAAGGTGCCTAGTTTAAGGATTGTTTTCAGTTGTTTGGACTGAAATAGCGTTACAAGCTTATATACTGATGGATGCTTCCGAGTGGTGTTTTGGCAAATACTTTTGTCTAATTTTGTAACTGTACATTACTACATTCAAATAAAACATGAAATTTGTCTCCCTTAAAACTCCACAGCACAAATGACAGAAACTCAGACTTCTTTCCAAACCTTTGTATCATCCAGTAACTTTAGGGATCTTTGTGTGGTTTGTTGTAAAGTTACAAATTGCTCACCTGTAACCAAGGTTTTCACAAGTTTAGCATTCCGATTTAACTTCAACATAAACATCACATGAACTCATTTTGTACATGGACCTGTTCTATAGACCTGTTCAAGCCAAATGACATTATTGTATTGCTGAGTGGTCCAGATTAAACGCATATTAAAACATATTTTAAGTAACATTTTGTGTGCACTTGAAAATTAAAATTAAACTTTGGAATTGTCAATAATACAAAAAAATGACCTTAAAAAACAGAGTAAAAACCTTTGAGGTGAATCAATTTTTAAGGATAGATCATGAATTCTTGGATATTTGAGCCAGTATTGACTGATGAATTGCATTCTCACCATCATCAGGATGTGAACATATCTGATAAACACTGTCTGAACTGTGCAGAAAAATCATTTTAACTACACACCATATATTCACACTCAATATGCAAATTCATTATTATTAGTCCCTCATTTATTTGGACAGCATTTTAAGATTCTTAAGTCCATGAGAAAACATGAGTCGCCATCTGGTGGACATGTGTTATTATTACCACAGCAACGCCAATGAAAACTAATGGAGAATCATTTTAAAAATTGCTGGGTCCACACAGTGATCCGGATCACCTCCAAAATTTAATCATCTGTTCCTTGTCTCAGAGCGAACATTTACTGAAAATTTCATTAGGTTTGGTCAATAATTAACCGAGATACTGAAAAACTACATTTTTGTTTTACAATGTTAATGAAAATTTCAAAGTGATCCAGAATCCGGGATTTCTTCTGGATCACCCCCTAAAATCCGTCCATAACTTTTTGAGTTACGTTGCTAACATCAAATAGACAAACAAACTCTGGCAAAAACATAACCTCCTTGGCAGAGGTAATAAATAACCCATCAGATATCCTCAGATTTATCAGTATCTATGTATTTACTAACTCACATCATCACAGTAACACTGATCCATGTTGCAGAATATTGCAGATTCCGACCATATCATGTAGGCCAACTTACACCTAAGGAGTATGTCCCTGTTTGTATTGGTTTAATGTGATTAAAATGCTTTAAAAAAAAAGGGTTAACACTGCAATGCTGAGACTGGCAGTTCTGCTAATGTGGCCCCTGCTTTCAACGAGGAACTTCCTGTCACATCATGATCCCGTCAGCCCGCGATAGATGTTAGATACAGGTGAGCTGACCTCCACCCCTGCGGGGACCATGAGATATATACATTTCAAACACCTTTTAAAAGAGGCCTGAGAAAGACGTGAGGAAGAACGGCAGCACATGAGGACACTGATAAGCCAACGACTTATGTTAGGTTTTTTTTTTTTTTTTCATTTTTTAACCCCAGGTTCTTTTTTTTCCCTCCTGCGTTGGTTCCCTCCGTACCTCCAGCCTAATTAACACCTCAAGCCAGGACACAGGATCCAGCGGCAGTGGACCACGAGAGTGACTCATCAGTTAAAACCCACTGCTGTATCTTTTATCTTGATCTCTATCGCCATCACTCAGCGGCTTCCCTCCTCTCACAGGTTATCGCAAAAGACTGACCCAAGCGAAGGAGGAGGAAGGGGGGGCTGGGGGTGGGGGGCTAAATTGCTGTCTCTCCAGAACAGTGTAAAAACAACCAGGGAATGCCTTTAGTCTTAAAAGTAAAAGGTTGCTCCGGTTCTTTGACAACTCTTCTGCAGCAGGTGCAGTGTATCTGAAGAGTTGAATCACACGATAAATAGCTGTGCACAACAAAATGTCCTTCGTCACTCCATTGTCCTTTAACAGCCACATTATTATTCTCTGTCCATGCTTTTTAATAGAATAAAAGTGATTTACACTGAATTTGCATCAGTGTTTTTAAACCTTGGGGTCGGGACCCAACGTGGGGTCGTCTGGAATTCAAATGGGGTCGCCTGCAATTTCTAGTAATTGATTAAAAAAATAAATAAATCAGAGACAATCACATACATAAAAGACATGACAAACCCTGAGGCTGAAACTGAAGCACTGTGGTACTGTTTATCTGTCAAATGTTCATTCTGGTTGGTTTAAGATGCTGCAGCTTTTTCGTAATTCATAGTTATTTTTTTTTTCCAGTATTAATTATCATCCTTGTAAATACAAACTGAACTGACTGTACATATCCTGACCAAGGAAAATCAAATTCTCACTTTGTGCAGTAATTTGAACCTGGCTTTTCTGCCTCTGTCCATAATAATATACATTATATACACTAAATATCGTCTAAATTAACATTTATTTGCAACATAGTGTAGCAAACTATTACATCATCAAAAACTAATTAATTTAATCAAAAAAGGCCTGGGGTCACCAGAAATTTGTGATGTTAAAATGTGGACAGGAGCCAAAAAAAGGTTAGGAACCACCGATTTGCATCATCCTGATCCGCAGATGGGGGTGTTATGTAATTTTAGCCAATGGTATGATTTCATAGACAGTGTACACAAAGTAATCGTGTATCTGTTGTGTCATTCATTTTCCATTAAAGCTGCTGTGTTTGATAGTTTTTTAATGCTGTTGGCCAAATTACTTTTCAGCATATTCTAATTCAAGGTGTCTGAGAGGACACAAAGCTTATGCATCTACTTGTAATTTATCCTGATTTTTGGCTAATCACAAGTGTTTTTAGTCAGATAGGATGGTTAAATATGGCGTGATCACACAGCTGTAATTGTAAATAGGTTTCGTAATTCTTGATTTGTCTTTACTTTTGATTTTGCACTTCTTTTGCTCGTGTGCTTTTGTACTTTGCTGCTGTAAACCTGGAATTTCCCCTTGGGGGGCTAATAACGGCTCATCTCATCTTATCATATCTCATCTTATCTTAAATGCTTGACAATCAGGCGAAATTCTATCAAATGCGACCTGGATGTTAATTTACTTCTCAATTCTATGTCCCCAAAATGCGACTTGACTTTCCATAACACCATGAAACGATGTCTTAACATCTGCATTCATATTTAATCTTCTGATTTGGACGGACTATTTTCGCATTCTAGTGTAAAAAGGGGAAGAAAATACTGTGATTTTAAACTGCTTCATGTTTCATTCATCTCAAGTAACCAACAGAAACAACACCAGTCATCAACATTTCAGAACGGGTCAACAGAATGTCAAAAAGATTACTTCAGCAACAACAAGTCGGGGTATAAGAACATAAACATGCGATAAATTCAAGCTTTTGACAATGCAGCTATACAACCTTATAAGCCTGTTGCCTTCAAAAGGAGATTTTTCTATTTAACAAAAACAAAAAAGGCATTTCTAAACACTAACTGACACTGTATAAATAATGCTAGCCAATGATAAACTCAGCAGCCGATGAATGAATTAATAATACAGGCAAGACCGAAAACCACTGAAAGGTTCAATATAGAAGACTTGCATGTACACTTACGCTAACCTCATGCATGTGCTTGGAGCTGATGTTAGCCAACTCCATTTCTAAGCTAAAGATTACCCTGGATACCCGATAAGAGACACAATAAACTAATCTGAGACAACTTCCTGCAAAGATTCTGTACACTTGCCTGGCCATTCATTCATTCATTCATCTCTTGTGCTCCTCTACAGCAGCAACAGTGTGCGACACTAGCAACATATGATGATGATTTCTTTTGACTTTTTCCCGTTCGGGGTCCCAACAGTGAATCACCTTCGTATGCTTATTTGGCAGAGGTTTTTACGTCGGATGCAACCGGGCTTGGAACCGGCACAATGAGGGTTGTGCCCCCTTGTGGCTCTTGGGAAGTATAGCATAAATAACCTTTCCCAATGGATCACCTGGGTCGCGACTGGCTACCTTTCGCACCATAGTTAGTGGTGTTAACAACTGAGCTAGCAACTAGCAACAATTAGCTTAAAAATTACATATTAAACATAGAACCTTTGATGTTAAATTCGCCATTTGCAACATACAGTAAAGTATGGCATAACATCTTTGGTTTAACTTGGTTTGCAAAGATTTACAGCAGGGAGTAGACTCTTGCTTAAGGCACAGTGCAGACAGTTCTGTTGACAGTCTACAGTCAGATATTTTTTTCAAAGCAGTTGACCTATTAATAACTTAACAATGCAAGACCATTTTATTTGATTACAACAATATAATAATCTAAGCATTTGGAAACAGCCACCTCACAACCCATTAAACACTTGCTGGAAGGTGTTACTATTCATTTCAGAATAATCTTTCCTATTTATCACCAATAGAGAAACAGACAATAATTGCTCCAAGCGCTACATGTGTGATGCATATTTTTCTGTCAAAACAAGATAAGTGCTGACGCTAAAAAGCACTGTAACTTTCTCTTAAAATATCAAGCCTGATCGTCATGGCTAGGCGAGCCTCCTGTGATTATCGCCGCCTATGAATGACAGGCTTTAACTGTGCTTTAAGCCAAGAGGGAGTGGGAATCGACCAATTCTGCAACACCTACGCGTCCAGTCTGGGAATAGCTTACCAGGTAGCCCCGATGGAGCTCTCCTCTGGAGGGTTGACAAGAGCCTACGAGAGCGGAGGAGATTCTGCTCCTTGTCCGCCAAATTCCGTCTGCCTCTTGTTCTAATTTGCATCCCAATTAAAGACTATTTACAGTAAGGGAGGATTATTTCCATGGGCTATGAAAGCAGAAAGAGAGAGAGGATGTGTGTGTGTGTGCGTGTGTGTGTGTGTGTGTGTGGGGGGGGGGGTGCAAATGTGGAAGGAGGGTAAGCATCCACCCTCCAACACACACTCCACCACACACTCCACTCCCCACTACTCGACACTGAAAATAATTCCTTTGCAGTGAAGACTTAATTCTCATTCTGTGTTTGTGTCCCTGATCCCGTATTGTCTATTCAAGTCATGTGG
This sequence comes from Maxillicosta whitleyi, assembly GCA_029822895.1. Taxonomy (NCBI): domain Eukaryota; kingdom Metazoa; phylum Chordata; class Actinopteri; order Perciformes; family Neosebastidae; genus Maxillicosta; species Maxillicosta whitleyi. The sequence goes on along the minus strand of JAPSES010000098.1, from coordinate 3,742,483 downwards.
ACTGCCTGCCTTACTGCTGTCCAGAGTGACAGCTGTGTGTGTGTGTGTGTGTGTGTGTGTGTAATGCAGAGAGAGGATGGTAGGTCTGAGCGTTAAACACTGCTACAGTTGCGCCACACCCATAAAAATAATAAATTATTTTTTGACCCTGTGGGAGCAAGGAGATGAATAAATATGCACAAATCGTTCTCAGATACCCACTTACAGTACTTCTTTACTACTCCATTAAGTCTCCTTGGCCCTTGGTTTCTGATTTTACAACTATTAGCTAAAACTTTAAAATGTCAAGGTTGATTCAGGTAACTGCCATGAAAACTGAAAAAAAAAAAAAAAAGATTCCACCCCCTGTACGTGGCTAAAGTTGATCTACAAATGTTTGGATGGGAAATAAGCAGGAGCACACGTCTGTTTTAGTGTGTTTCCTCCCGTTTAGCTTCTCAGTTCCAGTTGCATCCCTCTCGAACAAGCATATTGTTGAACAGATGCCCACATGTCATTGCAAGGGAACACCCCAGTAGCAGCTTAGAGATGATTCAACCATAGACAAGCACAGAGAGTTGGGTCAAAGCAGGAAAAAAAAAAGAGGAATAAAATCATGCTAGTGGGTAGAGACAGGCTGGGGGCTCTCTGATTCCTATCCAAACCACGTATCTTTATATCACCAGTGAAACAAATGTTAACGTCTACTTTGTGCGTGTTTTGTTTTTTGTTTTTTATTCATGTTAGCCATGTCATATGATGTTAGACTGTCTTAGTGTCAACACAGTAGAAAAAAGGAAGGACTAATAATGTGATACTAATGGGATATGGGCTGATAGTGGTCTTTAATAATAATAATAATAATGATAATAAGGTTTATTTATATAGCAGTTTTTTCAGAAATATTTCATATAATGCTTTACAGTAAAATAATTATATTACAAAATCAGAACTGTAATCATAACTCTGGAATTTGGTTGTCTGTTGATGGGGCTTGTTCTTGGGGACTTGGTGTAATGTCTTTTAAATGGTTAGACATGGGCTTTGTGTAACACAATCATGTGTAATAGTGTTAAAGGGTTATGTGCAATAGTGTTAATGGGATATGTGCAATATTGTTTATTGTTTATACGGATCCCCATTAGCTTCCACTATAATGATTGCTACTCTTCCTGGGATCCATTAAAATATAGATTTTTATAGATTTTAGTTTCAAAAATACATACAGAAATAAAAACAAGTTTACAATTCATTGTTGTCATCAGCCAGCTGAACAATTCATCTCAACACATACACCGTGAAATATTTGAACTTTTATCTCCATAGAGTCAAAATAATCATCTGCATTCCTGCACTTCCTTAAGAAATTTCTGTTTGAGTGATTTTTTTTTTTGTTTTTTTTTAATGAATATAAGCTTTTAATGTGTTTGATGTAGAGGTAACTTATTCCATATACTGGAGGCCCTATACTAAATGACAACAATTTTCAATCAATTCATTTCTGGTTTGGGAAGTTCAAGGTGACCCATAGTAACCTGTGTAACCCTTCTATTCCTTATTCTATCAGTAAAGTCAGGTTTCCCGTTCACAGTAGCGCTCCTCATAACAAGCAGCAGGTTAAATTTAATTTTGCCTCAATAGTGAATAGCATTGGAGGGACATGTATAGTGTAATTTTGTGTGATGAAGACAGGGATATATGTAATAATGATTAAGAGAAATGTGCAATATTATCATGTACAATACAATTATGTGTAATAGTGTCAGAGGGTTATATGTGGCAGAATCTTGTTAACAGTGACAGAGGGAGGTATTTAATGGTGATAGAAGGGTCTGTGTAATAGCAACAACGGAATACTTGCATTATAATCATGTGAAAACCTTAATCAATCAATTAATGCTTAGTGGCTTGCCTTGGCCCCCCTGCTTTTGTTTGTTTATGTGCACTATGTGTTGTTGTTTGTTTGTTTTTATTCTTGTATGTCTAGTTCAGTGATAGCATTATAAATCTAAAATCTATTTTTTTTTTCCTTTTTGTTTTTAACCTGCTAATGGGCCTTGAGATCTAAATTAGCTGCATGGCTATAATTGTTTGTATTTTACATGTAAATGTTCATCAATATGAACTGTCCCCTTTTAAAAATCATTCAATCAATAAAATACATAGGCAAGAAAAACAAGAGTAACAAATAAAAGTAAACTTTCTCTGTATAAAAATTCTCTCTCTGCATTTTACACATTGTAATACACACAGATTCTAGGGTTAGCATTAGCATTAGCACATTAGGAGCAATGAGCTGCCATTGAGGGCAGTCAAAGCCCAACTCCAGATTTCAGATCAGTGCTGTGGTCACGCTCACCAATAACAGGAAAATAACCTATATAGACCTGTTTTTAATGGTGGTGAAACCAAATAAAAACAGGTAAACTCAACACAGAAAAGTTCTGGTCCAACTGAGAATCACACCATCTAGGTGTGAGGCAGAAGTGCTAACCAGTAAACCACAGCTCCTCTATATGCATAGACTGAGAATTCACTGGACATTTGACTCAAGACTCAGTGTTAGTTTAAACGGTGTTGAAGTTTCATTTGAGATGAAAATCCTATCTAATCCTTTATTTGCCGTACCACATCAGATTCACCTTGTGAAACCACATGAACACTGCGAAAATTATATTAGGTTGTTATCCACTTTAGGTGCTTTGTGCTCTGTAGTTTGATGGTGTATTTTGGTCGGTCCCCGTGGAAAACACAAAGTCTTTTAGATATTCTTGTTTTTATCCTTTCCTATGCAACTCTCAGTGATCAATGATCAATACAGGAGCCAGGAACATTATTAAATGTGCTGCTGGACTAAAGAGCATGTAGACCACTGTATGCATTTAGATTTAGTAGATATGGCAAGAAAAATGCAAACCCTTAACGTCTCTTTCATGTACATCTCATGAATATAAGTCACTTGCTGTTAAATTTCATACTGATCTTAACTACATGAAGTTTATTAGTGCTTCTATATTTGGTACATTTTAAGAATTGTTTTCAGCCCCATTACCATTATACTTTTCTCACTGTTATGCAGCATAGTAATATTTTGCATTATAACAACAGAGGTGTGTGACGATCTACTGACCTCTCTACTTAACTATGACGTCCACATGGCGAACTCAAATGTTACGACATTATAAGGTAAAACCACATAACATTTCTGTTTGCGTACACGTTTCATCAAAAGAAATGGTTTTTGCTCAGCTATCTGTGTTGCTGACCACAATTTCCATTGCATTATCTGAGCAGTATTTAGGAGCAGGACATCTTGAAAATGTAGTAATATCTGAATCAAAGTATGTTGGGGGGAAAACAAGGACACCAAAGAGGAGATTTCATTAAATCACAACATGTCTAAACTACAATAAACCTTGGAGAAACACTCCGCCGTGGCAAATTTCCTTTTCTAAAACGCTTGTCTTGCATGAATTTAATCATTGACAGAAATGCACTGAGAGGAGATTGCTCTTTAACCTGGTAGCCACCCACGCCATTTGGTGGCAGACGACAGCGGCTCACAGTTTTGGTCAAGGTGCTCTGGCATGCAAGGCCGCCTCTCGCTGACTTGACTCCTGTTTCTCTAGTGAGCCTCTTTAGCGCCTGAGCTGTTAAGGTGAGCTTGGGACAAACTCCAGAGATTAAATTATGTGGAAAAGCAGATTAAATAGTTATTATCCCATCTGCAGCCAGACAAGTACACACAAGCAGGCACGCATACATGTACGCTAACCCACGTGCACGTACACAGACAAATAAGGACACTTGATCTTCACTGAAGGGCAAAAAATTGTATGCATTTTTACATTTTCCATTATATGCTACATCATCCTGTATTGTCTCAAAACATAGCCATTAATGAGTGTTTCCTTAAAGTAGTAATAGTAGTAGTACTACTAATTACTAAAGTAGTAATTAGAAATAAGTCTCTAAAAAATGATACTTCTGTATATAGACTACTAGACCCTCATGTCTTTAACAGACCATTACAATGTGGAGCACATTATGAAACAGACCACCACCACCAAAAAATGAAAGCTTCAACCTATTCTGTAGGGAGTCACAGAATTAGTTCTACTTAACAGCGGGATTGAGAGAGCGATCTAAATGTGGTTGTTTTGGGAAGCCTGCCTGCTGTCAATTCATGTCTTTCTGATAGACATGTAAGTTTGGAGAGCCGCCCACACGTCCCTGAGCCTCTCAGTTGTTACAACCAAGGGAGATAGAGAAAAAAAACGGGGGAAAAAAAGGAGAGAGAGACAGAGAGACGAGAGGGAAAAAGTGTACTGTCTGTCGCAGAGTGGAGCTTTCCTGCCCTGGTGTCTCATTGGAAACATGGTGCTGAGTGAGTGTCCACTTGTCTTTGAGGATGGGCTGGAGTTAACCCACACACTTTAGGCAGCTGGTAGAGCTTTGTATGGGGTTGTGAAGCTAGCTAAACATGCAAGATCATCTGTGGAGCATCCATGAAGCACTGCTGTGTAATAACGTATGGTCTCACACATAGATACTGGCTTTATACAGATTAAAAGCCAGTGAATGCTGTTTGCAGAGCTCTCTCTCCTCCTCTTTGCCAGTCTCTCACTCTCTCTCATTTTCCCTCACTGTGTGATCATGGGAGGTATGCATACAGTAGCTATATTTGGGGCTGGGGGGATTTGTTAAGCTGTGTTTGCCAGCCAGAGCACAGTATTAGTGCACAAAGACAAAGAGGAGAGCAGTCACATGCTCATATGCACATCTTGCACATGCAAAGGGCACATATGTTTTACACACACACATACACTCATAGTAAGTCCACACAAAGAAGCGCAGTTGTCAGATTTCTGAGATGTAAAGACCAGGTGATGCAGGGATTTGGGGACAAAGCCAATATTAGGGAGTAAAATAGTATAATACCTCTGTATCGGTTTTTCTGTTTATATTAACACACACTTAGCTTAACTGAAACATATGTAGATGCAGGAAATGCTGCTGTGGACTGTACACAGGCCATCAAAACTTGTGACCTAGATACGTAATGGAGACATTTTACGGAACAATAACCTTCATTATTCAAAGAAACTGATATTAGTGCACAGAAGAGTAAATCTGTTGCTCACTTATTTTAAGTACCTTCAAATAAAAACTCAAGTGAAACAAAATATGTATGACTTCACCTTTTTTTTTGCATTAGATCTTCTATGAAAATGTTCTGTTGACACTTATCCCAATACCATAAAAAAGGAACACATTGGCCAATAAACTCAGCCATCCTCAGTCATGTGATTGTCATAAATCTGTCTGTAAATTTCATTCTGGTTAGAATTTGTCTCGTTAACCACTCTCCCTATCTATCAATGTATGTGTTTTTATTGTAAATTAACATCAAACATAATTGGACAACAACCCAATGTCTATTAAAAAAATCAGCTATTCTGTTTGGAAACATATTTTGATGCGTTACTGGCACGGTCCTTCACTTGTCACAAACTTAACAATACGGTTTTCTATTTGCAACTGTATCTCTGCATAAACACAGACACAGTTTGCATGCATTAAGCAATGCAGGCACGCATATTTAGCTGAAGTGAGTGAATGCGTACTTGAGTGCCCAGACCCTGAGGGAGGCCCAGGGAGAGAGACACAGGACAATTAAAACTCATGCTAAACAGAAGAAACACTGACAGCTAGAAACTGGGCACTGAGCACTCGTGCATCAAAATACACACAAACAAGCATGTACACACAGGTAGACACAGGAAAACAAAACACATCACAATAGGCTGAGCACAGCACGAGTGGCTTTCATCCACTCCTAACAAAGCTCACATTTTCAGTGTGACATCTTTGACAAGTGACAGCATGTTCACCCCAATTATAATGTTTCAAGTTTCCTACCTCCCTCTTCTAACAAATAAAGGAACCTCTTTTTCAAACATTCCACGAAATGCATACATTATTCCACACATACACACACACTTAGACACATCAACGTCACCTCCCCTGCACTGTGTGTCCAGGGTCTAAACAGAGATGTCCCCTGGGCTCTGTCACCTGTCTAGAGGAATGGTGGCTAAGTGATGGAAGAGGGTGAGCCAAGGTCTCATCTCCTCCTTGGTGACTGAATGCAGGAGTGGACGGCTGACCTTTGACCCTCCCAGGAAGAGAGATTGAGCACTACTCCATTCTCCATTAGCATTCTGCTCACACAGGCCCATACCACAGCAGTCTAATGGCACGAACACAATGGATATATAAGACTGAGGTAGTGACACGGTTCTGTGCAACAGAAGAGCCACACAATCTGAATTTTTCGACTTTTGCCTCTTTGTGACAGCATGGAAAAGGGCTTGTAGTTAATAAAATGCATCAGTGCACAAAAAAATCTCCAATGAAGGAAACAGAGCAGTCATGAGTAATCCTGCCACGATTAGATTCTTTAAAGGCTAAGGGTCAGGTAAAACATGGCAAGTTAATGCGACCGTGCATGGTTTCCTCCCTGTTTTTCCTCACTGCTTTGATGCTTTGTTTCCCTGACAGTGCAAGCCCTCCTACTCCATATACACACACAAATACATCAAAAAGACAAATAAGCCTGTCGGTTGTGTCTCTACGCGTCTCCACATCGGCATATGTATGCAGGAATTGTCAACACTGCACAGCGAGATCAAACCGGCAATCTGTCACTATGCTGGGGATACAGTTGGGGATTCAAGTGACTGATGACACATAGAGAAATTAACCCCATCTAATTTGGCATGGTCATTGATGTAGTGCTAAACATGCAAGAGTACACTTTGACCTGCAGGTGCTTTTTAACATAAACCACTTAAATAAACAAAATCCATGCCGGTTTCTCTACATACACCAAAACCTCAACAGTTTTTCTACATCATATGGCTAATCCAGCTCCCAACAATGCTAGATGATCTATAATCCGTGTAGAAAGCAGTGACTAAAATGACTTGCGGCGGGTTTATCCTCCTCTATATCCCTGGGTGTATCTATCTGATGCAGTATTTACCGTGGTAAGGTCAGTACCGCACTGATTTGTGAGTGACGCTGGATTTCAGCACCACGGACAGCGCTCTCCCTCTCCTATATGGCGAGGAGAGGATGAGGAGGAGGAGGGATGAGGAAGGAGACGGGTGGCTGTGCCGATGGTGTTGTTGTTGGTAGGGGTTTCCCTAGCAGATTTCAGGAGAGGGTCTACAGTCATTCCTGCATCGCTACACATCGCCTACCACCTCCTCCGTACCGGATTTCCATACAGAGGAATACCGTATGTGTGAGATCACGGCTTTCATGAAATATTGATCGACCCAGCCTCACACAGGATGGACAGAGAAAGAAAGAGAGAGAGAGAGGGAATGAAGGAAGGAGGGAGGGGGTATTCCTCTGGACAGCCTTTATCATGTATCCACCCTTCCTCTTACTGTCCGGGGGTGTGGGGTGGGGGGGGATCAGTTTCATTTACTTTAAGATCATGACAACAACCGGTGGATTCGCCTTGCGTGATGCTTGACGGTCAGAAACATGACAAAGCAATAGGCTACACACACATACACACACACATACAGAAAAGGGGGGGGGGAGGCCGGCGGCGACCAGATCTAACACCATCCGCTGCCTCATAGCAGCACATTGCTTCCAAGCGCATAACGTTTCCAATATTGGTAAGTGAGAGACGCGCCGTCATCGCCTTCATTTAGAGGAATGTCAGGAGGATTTACCCATGTATTCTGTCCCACCAAACCCAGCTCTGTCATGCCAAATAAACTCCTGTCATTCACAAAACGAGACACCCGAGCCATCATACGACGTCTACACGCATTTTCACAAAATTTCCCAGATGATCCAGTGCTCTTAACAGGCCAAGGATGCGCTGCTGCTCATCATCATCATCATCATCATCACCACCACCACCATCATCATCACCATCATCATCACCACCTTCAGCAACTGTCGTGAGCAACACTTCAAAAATCGCTGTGGTCAGCTGGGTGTCAATAATGCAATCTATAGCCTGGGCATCTTTAGCAGCGACACAACACACGGTCAGCTGTAATTTTCAGCTCTGACAAGCAGATAGTGACATGAATAATTCAATACACATAAACTGAGCTCTTCTTCTTCAGCAGGGAAAACGGCTCGACTAGAAATCTACATGAGCGGACACAAACCGATGCAGAAATCCCACATTTAGCCGATCCACCGCATAAGCATGGATGTAATGTAGCATGTACATCAATGCATACCGGTAACGGAGACAAGAGGGAGAACATGCCAAGGCTTTAAATCAGCGTCGCCTTCAAGAGGCTGCAAACGCCAGCGAGAGACCGAAGAGGCGCCGCCGCCGCCGCCACGCAAAAACCAGCCGACATGTATGAAGATCCGGACGCGCAATGAATCCGTGAAAACATGAAAGCGGCAGATGGGAGGTTTTTGCGTTTACCTGTCAAGACTCCGACCCGGATTTGGTGGTCGTGGTTCGTTAAAATCATCCCGTCTGACGCCATGTTCAGCAGCGCTGTCGCCCGCACCGAGAACTCACGGCAGGGCCCAGAGCCGATCGCATCGAACTTAGTGGGGAGAGGGAGGGGGAGGAGGAGGAAGAGGAGGGGGAGGAAGAGGAGGAAGAGATGGAGGAGGAGGAAGAGGAGGAGGGCTGGGATACAGCAAAAAAAAAAAAAAAAAAAAAAAAAGGAAGAAAGAAAGAAATAAATAAAAAAGAGAAAGAGAGAGAGAGTGAAAAAAAAAAACAGTCAGACAAGATGAGTAGAAAACCGAGCGATCATCGGGACACCTCCAGATAAGCGGGCAGGATGCGGGGGCCGTTTAAACCGCACACATCATTCAGCTGGCCGCCTGCCACGGTAGTAGTGTGGATCCCAGATTAATTCTTATGGAGACCACTATTGATTCTCTGTGAAGGCTTTTAGGGGGGGGGGGGGGCAGACTAGCACTACATCT
>JAPSES010000098.1:3703874-3724394 GCA_029822895.1 Maxillicosta whitleyi | reverse complement strand
CCCCCCACATTAACAAATCCAAAAACAAATTTACAAATGGCAAAACAGATATCCTCATATATTTTACCTCAAAGTGGAGGCTGTTTAAGAAGCTGTTTTGTGTGGATTATATGAAAATTAAATCAATGTTTTGTTGCATTTATAGAACTACAAAGAAATTAAGAAACCACACTAAATAAATCAGTGACATTTGTCATTATCATGCTGTGCAGCAAAAAGTGGTCCATGAAGGCTTTGACTGAAATAGAGTATACATTAGTCCAGTTTTTCTTTTTTTTTAGATTCATCTGACAGCAAATCCATTAGAAAAATAATTATTTTGATTCACTAATTGAAAAAATATATAAAATCAACAAAGCCTGAGCTCAAATCCACATCACCCACAGTTTTTTTTTTTTTTGTTTTGTTTTGTTTTATTGGTATGTTGCCTTGTAATTAAATTAAATTAAAATTAGCTTTGTTGTTCATGACTAATGTGGCTTCTGTATTAGTAAGGATAAACAGCAAATGTGGGAGTGTTAAATGGTCAATGTCAGTGTTAAATAAGTGTGTTGGTGTTGTATTAACACCGCACTGATTTAAAACTACACTGTGTGGTGTTTTTGTTAAAATTATGTTCTTAAATCATGTTAATATTGGTGTTAAAAAATGTCTGATTGGTGTTGATGCAATCACATCCTTACGCCCTTACGTACTTATATATGTACACTTTTGAAAGCATTCATTTTACATAGTGTGGACACATATAGACACTTTATGGTGTTAAATTAACACCGGCATATTTGCTGTGTATCTCGTCTCCTTCAGCAGTTCAGTAGATTCTGTGAGTTAGGAATATGGGAATTATGGGAACATAAGATTATTGCTGCCCTTCTAAAGTTGTGTTTTGTCAACAAAAACAGTTGTGGCCTGAGGCACGACTCCACTAGAACTCTGAAGGTGTAACTGCCACTGATGCATTTACTTCAATTCTTAAACACTGCAAAAAGTCCCCTTGAAAATTTAAGAAAAAAATGTATCAAAAATAAGAAAAATAATACTTAAAATAAGCAAAATTATCTGCCAACAGAACAAGAAAATTTTTACAAGGCAAGATTTAGAAAAATAAGAAAATAATACTTGCACAGCATTCTTAAAAAATAGTATTTTTAGACTAAAAATAAGTAATATTGTCTTAAAATAAGAAAATTTGACTCATGAAACCCAAGTTGAGCTCCTTTGATTGTTGATCACTCATCTAAAAATGTGGCAAATGCTTGTTTTAAGCTTCAAAGTACTTAAAACTAGCTGTAAATACTCAATGCCAAGACCATTTGACCAAATAACAAGCAGAATGATCATGTCTGACAATTTTATTTTTAAGAAAAAATAACAAGAAATCTTAGGTTCATTTTAAGAAAATATATCTTAATTAAGATAACACTTTTTTTCAGTGTAAATCTGGGTGAGATGGTAAGATGTTGAGCTAGATGTTGAGATATTCAACAACAGGAAAATGTCAGTTTATTAAATATTCAATCACAGCTTTCTCAAACAAAAGCATAACGTAGACACATACATCCGTGCTTTTTTTTTTTTTTACAAGGTCCAGACTCTAAATCATTTCAACCTCAAGTTTGGAACACATAACCCCTTTTACTTGCCAAGAAAGAGATGAGGCGAGAATAATTAGATGCCTTGTTCACCCCCTTGCTTCCTAAACCCTGAACCCTGCACTGTCTGGCCCATTTGCGTTGGTGTGTCGTCACAGGGCCAGGGGATTTAAGCTAAGCCATATCGGCAGCTGAAAAGGACTCCTCTGAGAAAATACACTGGCCTGGATGTGGCAAATGAATTGCTGTAATGCGTTTGCGTTTGCAGGGGACAGAGATCAACAATGGAGCCAGCTGAGGCAGAGGCAGAGAGCTTTGCTTCTGGTAGAGTGCTCCTCAAGGACCTGGGATGCACATGTTGTAGTTTAGCACAGACATGTTATATTCTCAACCAGTACATACTCCATACTCCAAGGAAAGAGCAATATTAGTTGCTAAGATCTAAAGTGTATCTATTATAAGCAACGGCTTTGAACCTGAATCTGCAAAGTGCAAGACCATTCAGTCATGAAGAGGGACCCCAGGGACAGGTCAAATCATTCCTGCTGATCCAGCTTCTTCCGCACGCAAATACATCAAATGTCGCATCAAACATTAACACACAACCATGACAAGACAAGCAGAAAATAAATAAATAAATAAATAAATAAATAATATATATATTAACCCCCCCCCCCCTTTTTTTTTTTTACCATCTTTATGTATTATTTTCTATTCAATTGTTTTCTTTTAATATATCTTTTATTTATTCAAGTATTTTCCTCCGTTACTTTAATTTTTATTTTATTTTATTTTTCTGTACAGCACTTTGGTTCACTGTGGAGCTTTACAAATAAAGTTGGATTGATCAATATACTATGACCTCTTTGCGTTTTCATGTGTAAAGTAATGAACAAAAATCTAGAATTACCCACACACTTACACTGACACATACTGGAATCCTATACACAACAGATCACCCTCTAACGCACACAAATCTATTACAAACATACATGTTTTTTTTCTGCACATTTATGGATTTGCTTCTTCTTGTTCCTGTATGTGCCTGATATGTTTTAGTACGTCAGTCTGATCTTATGAGGTCACCTATTGTCTCTCTCACCTAATTTTTTAAGCATTTATATTTACACTCTGCATTCATGTTGTATCATATTTGCATTTTTTCCCCCCTTTGCTGTTGACCGGCCTTTATGTTACAGCATTACGATTGCTCTTTTTACTTTGTCTGTCAAAGCACTTGGAAGATTGTTTTCAAAAGTAACATATAAATAAATTTGTCATTATTATTTTATGGATTTATACCAACCATGTGGTGCCACTCATTGCATTAGTCTGTCCTTTTTTCGTTACACCTTGACATATATTATTGGACTGAAACAATCCAGGGAGACTCACAGGAAATCCAGGATGAGAGGTTAGGAAAACATACGTAAACAACATAAGCGTAAACAGACCTAAAATTGTAACTAGAATGACTTCCTCTTCTTTCCATGCAAACAAAGTCAAATCAACATTCAACCCGACTCTCGCACCCTTCAGTATAACAATTATGTGATTGTTCTTTCACACACAACCCACAGTTTAAACTCTGACCTCCGTGTGACACTGTGTTATTGGATAATGACGACAGCGGCGTGTATGACAATAGTGTTTCTGCCACAGTGTGACAAATGGAGAGGATCGTGACAAAGATGTTAAGGAGGCTCATTTGGAGAGCAGAACATGTGGAAGATGTATGGGCCCAGCATGCGACGCAGCCTTAAGCAGAACCTGACTTCCCAAGGACGCACATAGGCCAGAATCCTTAACTTGCCCCAGATAGGCAAACAGGTAGGGGCACCACATATTAAAGGAAGGGGGGGAGAGGGGGGTGGCAAGGCGGAGAGTCACCCCCCTGGCTAGAACACCTAATACCCTGCAGTGCAAGCTTTTATCTGGCAGACCTTAGTGGCCCACCTGAGAGTAGAGCCAGCTGGGGAGCAGAGTGTTAAGCTGTTGGCTGTCGCTGTGTCATGTCTGTGTGTTAACAGGAGGCCCCGGCTCTGCTGCTGCTGCCGCCGCCGCCGCCGCTGTATCTGAGGGCTTCTGTGAGATGCGTGTTGCAGTTTGATGAGTGTTTCTTGCTGCAATGCGAGAAAGAGAGGGAGAGAGAGGGAGAGAGAGAAAGAGAGAGAGGATCCTTCCCCATTCAGAGCTTCACATTTCTTGCTTTTGCCAGCACGGTTGCATCTCGATATATTTGCATATTACATGCACATGCACACACACCCAAATGCACACTTGCAGTAGCACACTTGCACGAGAACACACGAACTCTGCACACGCTGGCATGCACGTACAGAGTGAGAAAAGGAAGTGCTTCAGTGACCCAGCACAGCGAGATAAGGCTGCTCTGCAATTCAGAAATATGCAACCTGCATGTTAACAACCCCTGGAGCGCAGCCTCCCCAGGGCGCTCTGCCTCCTCTCTCAGCTGCCCCACCTCCCCGTTTTCCGTGTACCCATCCCTATCCCTCGCTCTGTAGATCTCCTCTCCACCTATCTCTCCATCCCGCACCTCTACCTCACTTTACCTGAGTGCAAACAGAGAGAGGACAGAAAGGAGAGGGAAATGGAGGAGGGAAAAAAAAAAAAGAAATGGAGAGGGACAGTGGGGTGTGTGTGTTTGCGTGACTCCACAGAGACGGCCTTTCTACTGGTCTTCAAGCATGTGAAGAGTCCCACTGAGCTTCTTAGTGTGGGGCAGGGGCAAGAGGGCTTGGGGAGGGAAAACACAACATATGGAGGACTAATGAGGTTCTATTTAGAGGGCTTCTTGAGGAAAGGTTAGATGAGGCCAAATATGAGGGGCGGTGATGAGGGAAAAGTGAGGATCAGAAAGAGAAGATGTTAGTGGGAAGAGTGCTGTCAAGAGAAAAAGAAGCTGAAGGACGAAAAGAAGCATAAATGAAGAGAAAAGACCGAACGAAAGAAAGAAAGAAAGAGAAAGCTAAGATCCATTCTCACCAGTGGAAAGAGATTGGCAGGTTTCTGTGTTGGAGATGCTATTGAGAGTGACACGTCCACACGACACAGCCGTAACACATTGGCTTTGATACTAATATCAGTCTTTTTAGTGGGAGGTTGATGAAATTTGCATTTAGATTGAAATGACTGGGGGACGGCCAGGAGACCACAGAGGGCCGCAGAAAGGAAGAGACAGGCAAGAGGAGAGGAGCGGGGGTGCGTCATTGCTTCACTCACTGCTGTGGGAAGATCCTGCTTTTTGCCTGCCCTCCTCAAAATAAAAAGAAACACACACACACTAGACAACACATCTCATCCTCACCTCCTCTACATACAAACACTCTCGCTGAGTAACACACCTAAAATCACTGTCATCTACAGATTTCACGTTGTTCAACCGGATCCTGTGTTTAAACAATTCCCATCCGAGTGGGTCAAGGATCTCACATCTCCCTCTGTTCTCCAACTACAGTACACATGCCTGACATTTGCATTGTCCAGAGACTGAGAAGGCACAAGGAAGAGGTGGGTAGCATGCTCAATTTGTGTCTTAATCACATTAAAACGGCCCTGTGCAATTTTCTAAACGATTTAACGAGGGCTGTGCCGACTGAGACAGATCACGCACTGTGTCCTAATATTGAGCACCACTTGCCTAATGGAAGAGAGAGCAAACACTTCATTTCTCCTCATGCAATTTTGAGACTGTATTGTTTAACTAATATTATCATGGCATTCAATAACTTTCTCCTTGGAATTATATTGTTTGTCTGCCATAATCATTTAACTCCAATCTAGTTTCTTTAATGGAATATTGTTTATCAGACAACATTGGCAAGTTATTGTACAGAGTTTAAATGATCAGCTGCCAAATGGAAGATAATATAATCTATGCTTTATAAGCATCACATTATCACCTGAATCTATAACAAGTAATTATTAGATAAAACTACTGCAGCAGTTGCACTCTGTCAGTGGATTTATACTTCATCATAAAAGTTATATTTCATTTAATGATCATACATCACTTATAAGACCAGAGAAATTAAGGAATACTAATAATAATAATAATAAAGTGCACACATTCTTTATTTGTTGAACTTGCTGCATTTTGCAACTAATAAATCAAGAGGAATGATGATTGTGACATGTATAGTATGTACAGGTAAGTCACATTTTCAAATGAAAGATGCATTTCCACTATTCTTTATTCCAGCAGCATCAGAAATGCTCATATATTCCTTTTCTGTACTGTCAATAAAAGTGCATTTATTATAGTCCTACTTCAACAAGAGGCTTTTCCAGAGGACAAGAGCACCACCTTGTGTTAATATTTCATAAAGGCAACAGACCTGGTGTTGACTTGCATTCTGATCACATGAAGCCCGTCCAACCAATACAGATGGCTGAGGACAAACAGGCTAGACGTTTTCCTTACTGTAACAATTACCAGGAAATGAATAGTCTGTCAATAGTGTGTCTCTATAAACCACAAAAGCTGCCTCTGCATTAAAGTAGTGAAGGACTGTGGAGAAATATCCTTCTTCCAAAGTCGTTTAATCCGGTGTCGGATCTATTTAAGCCTTCTTTACAGCAAATCTGCCCATGGGGTTAGATACTTTCACAAAGTAGTTTCCACAAAAAAAGTAGCAATATATGTTGATATTCCATAAAGCACTTTAACATTCACTGCTGCATCCATGGCTTATTAATAATATTCTACAGGGCAATTAATTGGGTCGATATGATGCTGAGGACAAAGTACCTGTGTTGCCATTCCTAATCAATAGGATGCAGTCAATATAATTGTAAGGGGAGTTGACCTAAAGATGTTATTAATAAACAATATGAGATTTGCATTCATGCACTGCAGCTCCAACCTGCTCTCATATTGCAGAAACCACGAGTGTGGTTCACTACAGACCAACAGAAGGATCAATACAGAGAGTTTATTAAGTGGATGGCACATTGAGTAGGTAGTGCTGGTGGATTTAGTCATCTCCAACCACCAGCCATTACAGTATGTTAATGTGTGCTGAGGAGACAGTGATGTGCATTAAGAGTGAGATGGGATTGCATTAAGTGTTAATAGCAACTTACAATGCCACACCCCCGCAGAGGATTTATAATCTTCAGTGTAAAACAATTTAATCCTCTCTGTCTATATAATCCTGCTGATATTATTAAAAACACCCGTGATGACATGTTGATATTACTATTTTGCCTCAGAGCCAATAAGTTTAATTTACCTGGTGGGAGGCAGTGTGTATGTGTGTGTGAGAATAATAACAGAGAGGGAGAGAGAAAATGAATGCTGGGAGAGATGATGGGGGAGTGGAAAAGACATTTTAGTGATGAAGAGGCCCCAGGGGGGAAATAGCTCCGAACTACCTGGGTACTTACATTACAAGTTAGGAATCAAAGATATCTCACACACACATACACACACACACACACACACTGAAGATATGCATTAATATTACAGCTATCCTGCTCTCAATTTCGATGCAAGTACTGGTGCTGATGTTGGCTCTTGGCGTGAGGACAGATGCAAAAAGTTCCTGCTCTGATCACTTAGAATCTGTTTTTCTTCAGAAAAATGCAGCTCATTCCTGAAACAATAATCCATATTTAAAGGGTGATTACTCAGGCCTCGATTAAATTGAAGAAGAGTGCCGGAGAATGGGATGGATTATAACCAGAGTAGGACACCACTCTGTGGACTGCCTCAGTCTTGTAATTCATTAAAGGCAACGATGGTTTAAAAAAAAAAAAAAAAAAAAAAAGGAAAAAAGAAAAGAGAAAGTAGGACGTGATTCAGTGTCTTAGGGGAGATTTTAAGCCACTCTTAAAAGCTTAGCTCTCCCCCATCACACCTTAATAATGGGCTGCCGTTTGTCCAGAGTCAAAGGCTAATGGCCAAATCACCATATGAATGTAACTGCTGTGGTCTGTGCCTTTAGCTGGGTAACATTTTTATCATCACTCCAGTATGGGGATCACTGCATGGGTTAATAGAGAGATGGAGACATTTTTGCACTGCAGCACCTCTTGTAGCCAGCAGGTGTCAGTGTAGCCCTCAACCCTGGCTCCTCTGGCCTTGGAATTGGGTTTGAACCTTGAGAGGAGTACAAAGGGGAGCGGCCTGCAGTGGACTGGCCAGAGCCGCACTGCATCAAACACAAGGCGGGTAAATTGCTATTAATAAGCAAGAGCAGTCTCGGCCGGACAGTGTGACATGGCCTAGTCCAGGATTTATGGACCCTCTGGCCGCAAGCATCATCTAACTCATTCTGTATAACTCATTTTTAACCATCAGCAAGTGTCGGATACTTAGGACATAAATTTGTCTCACACTGTTGCAGCTGATGTGTGTGTGTGTGTCAGGGGAGAGAGAAAGCACTATGTGAACTTTAAAGACATAAAACATCTCCTGCCCTAAAGCCACATGCTACCAGTGCAAATATATGGTACACATGGTGCCAAGCAGGAAGTGGAAGGTGTATCGCTGAGCTGACTCACTGAATTTATCCACCTGATTTGAGTTCTATTATAATATTAAGCACCCGTAGCTTCCTGCAGGATCTACATGCAAACATCAACAGCTCCTATGGGGACTTTGTCCTTTTGTTGACTGCTTGTATACACAGGGGACGTTCCTGTTTAATCCTATTAGCCAAGCGCTGTGGTTAATATAAAGGTTTGATATGTTTAAAGTCACACCCCTCACAACTGACGAGACGAGACAAATGAAAGGATCAGTAGTTATTACACTTAATTTATTTACGTCGGTAAAAACTAAAAGAAAATGATATGGTTAGATGTTCTACACCTATGATTATCTTGTTTACATACTCATCTTACAACCTACTTAGACTAGAAACAGATTTGAGAGTTAATTTTGAACAGATTACAAACCTAATAATATGTAATAAGTAACATAATATTACATTTTGGCTACTTTTTCTACCAAAAGTCTTACACTGGAAGATAAAACATTGAGAATACAATCCATGAATCCTTGCACTTCACCCAGTAATTGACATATTTTTAAGTTATTTCAGTGTAAAAGGAATACAACATTTGAGACACTGTAATGCACTGGTACTAATATAAAAAGCAGAGTTATTTGCATAAAAAATGCACCATGATAATTTGATTGTCAGATTTGTAGTGGTGGTTGTAGAAGCTTAATCACAGTAAGAAGTTGCACTTTTAGGAATATTCTTGTTGACAAATATGAAATTACGGATGTATTCATAAAACATTAAGAGTTGTCCTGGTTGAAAAAGGCTGCTGAAAGAAGCTGAAAAGTCCCAGCATCCCTTTTGTTGAGTTAAAAAAAAAAGAAATATTATCATACACACAAATATCCATTATGTTCTATCACTGTAATCACTATAATGCAGTTACATGTTGCTCTTAATTACACTGCTACAGCTAACTAGTTACTCCACCACATTGTAAATAATATGATGAAGTTTCCAAAAAAAGAAGCTGACATGCTGAAAATACTTGTTTTAATTCAAATTAGTTATTCAAACACTAAATCTACTGTGACAAAGAAAAGCAGAAACTTTTATCCTTAAGTTAAAAAAAAAAAAAAAAAATGCTTCTCACTCACAAGACCATTTAATTCTGGAAAAATTTATGAAAATGGAAACAGTGCCAGTTAACTGTCTGGTTTGATCATTAGAATTGATTATGTGCCGATTTGGCTGAGCTCTTAAAAGGCACCCTCCCATGTTAATAGACACTTCTTAGAAATACAATCATTTTCTATTGCAAGTCGTGCTAACCATTAGCACAACAACAACAAGCAATCAGTGTGGCAACAATATTAATGAACACCAATAACTAGTTGCTTATCGGTAAACACATTCATTCGTTATTTGTTATGATAATGCATTTATCGACGCCTTATTCTGCAACACTTTATTCTACAGCTGACAGTTTTCTCTTTTCTACTACCTGAAAGCCCCGCATTGAGCAAAAACTTTAAAATCGTAATTCAGGTATGGCGACTTCATTAGTAGTGATAAGATGTTTATTGAGGGAAGACTGTTAGTTAATAGTTCTAAAATGGTGATAAATCTTTTAAGGGATCAATTAAAGGTGAATATATGTGCCTAAATGCACATTTGTAACAAATGCTTGAATGATTTTAACACAACCACACAATGCACTGCACGCTAGTTCCAATTAGAACTCAATATAGCACAGCTGTGCATATGAACCTGTGATAACTAAATGCCATTATCAAATACTGATTCACACATCCATGCATTTACCATGGCAACAAGTTTCTGCCTGTCCAGTAGACTGCTGCATTTACTGGGTATTGTTTTGGCTCTGGCTGGAGCTTCCTTGGTGTATACTGTACTGTAGTACTAGGGTGTAAAGATTTCACTTTTAGTCTCTGCACGTCTACATTTAATTCTTCACCATGTCAACACACCTCTATGACATATTACGCACAGAGCTGGAAGAGCAGAATGAGAGCAGCGCTCTGAGCAGGAAGCGAGATAAGCCTGTCTTTTGAAGACCAGTGTGTGAAAAGCACTATTTCCACCACAAAATGAGCTATTATTCGGGAGCAAACAATGGCCAGGCGGAGTTTAAAAAACAGATAGAGTGTAGACAAAGAGATTGGAGTTCGTTTGTGTAAAGGTTTGACAGAGAGATTGGGAGAAGACACACCAAACACAAATATTGTCTGTAGGTAAAGAGACAGGAAGGAGGCAGTGAGAAAGCAATTAGTGGGAGATCAAAAAAAAAAAAAAAAAAGTAAGGCAGGGACGGTAAGACAACCTCCTATTACTCCAATTAATCCTTTTTTAAAAATGAAAAAAAAAAAAAAAGAAGAAGCTAACGCATGGGAAAGGCAGATCCATTTCCCTGACAACAGCAAGTGTTTGAGGGTCATGAGTGGGCAGTCGGAGCAGGCCTCCTGCCAGGCTGAGCAGAAAACATCATGCTGGCATTTCAGCCGGGTGGAGGGGAGCACACGCCCCTGTCAGCAGGCACATTAACACTAATTCAACATGACTTGTTGATATATTTCCATGGCGGTAATGATGTTAATGGCAGTATTTTAATGCCTGTGTGCATGGAAATCAGAGGGAATATTAATGCCGCTGACCGCTGATCGTGCCAAGGGTGGAGCACATTAATATGTATTGAGCAAGCCCGGGCGCACATGTGTACGTGTGTGTGTAAAGTGAGTAGTGCCACTTCAGTTTGATGTTTACTTGTCTGCTACTGGATTAAACAAGACTTTTCAGTAAAATAAAGTCATCATTTATCATGCTGCTAGTGTGTAAAGTGGATTTAAATCATACGTCAGTGACCGTTGATGAAGTGTAGGGTTGGAACCTGTTGATAATTTGCTGGTACGAAGGTGAATATGTCGACCTGATACTGTTTACAGATGTTATTTAAGACAGAGGTGAGTCTTCTGTGGGCAGAAGCGTCTGGCTGTGGCTTCCTTGCCTCCGCAAACAATTTCACTGACCCAGTTAAGGTGTGCTTATGCCACAAGTAGGTGGACGCAAGATCTGTGCCACTTAAATCTGAGGAGCTCTGTCACTTTTGTCTGCTTTGCTTCATGGTCTGGCTGTTTTTGTCATTATGGGATGCAACCGAGAATCAGGACACGTATTATACCCGTCCTCAGCATCTCAGATTCCCCGCTGGAAAAATGTGATTATTTACAGCCATTAGGTTTGTTAGTTTAGTAAAGTTCAAATGACAACACATATCACATATGCATTTCTCTGTCTCTGTGTTAACCCTTTAACAGGCAGGTGACTATTTTTGGTCATTTCCGCACACATTAAAAGACAGCAACAGTGAACAGTGAGTGGACCTGCTTTGTTAGGTACCATGAAGTAATGGTACTAATGTAATGGATGATGAGGTCATGTGGATGTAGACAGGTGTCTGAATGAAAACTAATGTTGGTGTAAAGTTCTAATGTTCTAAAATAAATTGTTCCTTTCAGCCCAAATACACACTTATAAACCATAGTCCAATGCAATGTAAATAATGTAAATATGTCATTTCTTATATATGTGTATGTATGTATATATATATAGTAAGAAATGACATACTTACATTATATATATGGGTTTGTGTTTTCTCTGCCACTTATGGCTAAGGAACATTAACCTTGATTACATAATAATTACACAAAAATAATACATTTATGTTATGTCCTCCAAATATACACAATGGTCAAAACTTCTTTAAACCAAAGTGGTTGTATTCAGTGTGACACTTAAAAGGCCTTTAACCATTTTGTTGAGACAATATGAGATTCATGGCAATCATTTTCTCATGTTTTACACCAGGCTTTATCCAACACGTCAGACATTTCTAATTAGTGTTACCCAAAATCGTCACTTTAACCTTTACAAACTGATTTAGTTTGGTATTTTGTGCGTCTACGTATGTTCATTTCAACCCTGCATCCAAAACAAAGATAAAGGTGGCCTAATACTTTTGCACTGCGTCCGCGAAAAGCAATTTATTTCAAGCCTCAAGTTGCAGCTTCATTAGTTTTATCTGTAACTATTGTTTCAAGATGTCTCTGATTACACCTACATCCCAATGCTCAAAATCACAATTCAGTTTGATACTAAATATGAGTAATTCCACAAATAATCAGCTCCATTTGTGATCAGATTACACTGGTATTTTTCCAGTGGCAGTAATGGATTAGACTTGCATGCGATAGCAAAGTGAAACAGATTGCTACCCTGTGTGTGATCTCATACAGTCCATTTGACAGATGTATTGTTTGAAAAATAGTGAGAAAGGAGGCTGCTGTGAAATCCCACCCTGTAGGGGCTCCTTAAGTTGTTCATGACTGCACCAGTCTGTGCGATGAGAGTGCATTTCTCAGTATTCCCCCAAACGTCAGCAATGAGATATTTAGTGCCGCTGACATGTGGGGCTATGTTGGTGTTTTTGGCACCCCATTATCAAGAACTCCCCAATCCCATCACACTCTGTCTTATCTGTCAGATAGCAAACTGGGCACATGAAGGTGCCCGTGTACAATACAGCCACTGCTGGGGAGTGCAGTGTTAAGTTAACACAACTGTTATTTTTCACAATCACAAATGAGTGTCTCACTGTTAGTTGATGCAATAATGTAATAATTTGGGCCATTTTAAATTAAATACATGCAATAAGGTAATTACTTGCAATAATGTGATAAAACGTTGGAGGCAATAACTCAATAACATTGTATTATTAGTTATCACAAGTGGTTTTAAGGAGAGAGAGTGCTACATTGAACATATCCATCATCAGTCAGTGACGACTATACCATCCACTATATCTATTTTTGATGAGCAAACTGCACAAAAATGACAAAAAAACAAACAAATACTATAAGATAATCATAATGCATAATCCTATTTATGTATTATTACATTATCAGCTGCATTTATTACATTTCCAAAGGAACACAAGTGTTATTTTTTACAATCACAAATGAGTTTCTCAGTGTTGATTAATGTAAATAATATAATAACATAATAATTTGGGCCATTTTAAATGTGATACAGGCAATAATGTGATTACTTGCAATAATGTGATAAAACGTTGGATGCAATAACTTAATAACATTGTATTATTAGTTATCACAAGTGGTTTTAAGGAGAGAGTGCTACATTGAACATATCCTTCATTAGTCAATGATTTCTGACTATACCATCCACTATATCTATTTTGGATGAGAAAACTGCACAAAAATGGCAAAAAACAGACAAATACTATAAGATAATCATAATGTATAATCCTATTTATGCATTATTACATTATCAGCTGCGTTTATTACATTTCCAACGGAACACAAGTGTTATTTTTTACAATCATAAATGAGTTTCTCAGTGTTGATATAAATAATATAATAATGTAATAATTTGGGCCATTTTAAATGTGTTACATGCAATAATGTAATTACTTGCAAGAATGTGATAAAATGTTGGAGGCAATAACTCAATAACATTGTATTATTAGTTATCACAAGTGGTTTTAAGGAGAGAGAGTGCTACATTGAACATATCCTTCATTAGTCAATGATTTCTGACTATACCATCCACTATATCTATTTTTAATGCGAAAACTTCACAAAAATGGCAAAAAACAGACAAAAACTATAATATAATCATAATGTATAATCCTATTTATGCATTATTACATTATTGGCTGTATTTATTACATTTCCAAAGGAAAACAATTGTTATTTTTTACAATCACAAATGATGTTTTTCAGTGTTGATTAATGTAAATAATATAATAATGTGATAATTTGGGCCATTTTAAATGTGATACAGGCAATAATGTAATTACTTGCAATAATGTGATAAAACGTTGGAGGCAATAACTTAATAACATTGTATTATTAGTTATCACAAGTGGTTTTAAGGAGAGAGAGAGAGAGAGAGAGCAGTCACTAATGAAAATGCGGAATTTTTTTTTAAAGAATTTTATTTGAGTCAAATAATGCAGCCACACTCCTAAAATGAAAAAGCATTTCTGAAATTTAATTTTAAAAAATTATATTTAAAATTTAATTTTGGTAACTACTTGTTGGGGCTGGTTTGGAAAATTAAATCTCAAGTGTGTTTTTCTTTTTAATTTGAAAAAAAAAGTCAAAGAATGAGCAGTCACTAATAAGAAAATGAAAATGCAAATTGGATGATTTATTATCAATTTTATTTATGAGTCAAATAATACAGCTAAATTCATAAAATGGAAAAGCTTTTCGACTAATGCATTTCCATTTGGATTATGGTTACTATACGCTTCCATACACATTGCACATATCCTTCATCAGTCAATGATTTCTGACTATACCATCCACTATATCTATTTTTGATGAGCAAACTGCACAAAAATGACAAAAAAACAAACAAATACTATAATATAATCATTATACTATATGATCCTATTCATGAATTGTTACATTATCAGCTGTATTTATTAAATATTCAAAGGATTTTTTATAAATATTAGGTCACTAACATGATATTTTGCATTATTTCCTAACTGTTTTTATGTTATTCTCTATATTACATTTAATCAGTGAAAATATAAGGAGGTATTATGTCATTGTCCATTAGTACAGTACACATTATAATACATTGCTTTCAGTGACATTTACATCTTTTGACTGTGCAGGAATGACATATTTTTTTGCATGTTAGCAAAGCTGTTGGGATAAATTAGTACAATACCATCAGATGGGAGGGATGGCGTAAAAAAAAACCTGTCTCTACATCTTGATACGCTCCATTCACTTGGCATTATATGCTCAAATTTGGAGTGTTGTATTTGATTTTAGATTGCTCTGGCTCTTGTCTGTAAATCAAACCATTCCAGCCTGGCTGTGCTGACCCTGTTTGACAGACAAGAATACCTTTTAACACTGGGAATTCAACAGAAATCAAAAGACAGCATTAGTGACATTAGAGTGCTTTTAGAAACATTTTAATAATTTTGTATAATCAGTGTTGAGTAGTGTTGCGAGGTTTATCGACTAGTTTGAATGGACGTTTTCAGCTTAATTACCCAATTTAAACATTCTACATAGGTAATTAAAGAGCAAGTAAATGCAATAAGGGATGCTGCTTTGATGAAATAATAGCAGTAAAATGATGAGTAGTAGCATGTGTATGTGTTATAGAAACAGACATTTTTCTACCTCTGTTTTCAATAATAACTGTGCAGACCAGATTATTTTTTACTAAAGTTTTCATGTACACAAATCCACAGACGGATTTACGGTATGAGTAAAACAAAGGTCGCACACATGACATTGATGTATTGTAAAACGCAGTATTGGGCATTGCAGTTTACAACATATGGTAAATATCATACCTGACAGCTAAATGTAGATGGGACAGGATTTATCTGCAGTTCTGTTTCATTGCACTACAGATTATATTTACACCACTGACAAATGTGTTTAGAACGAAACACAAAGGCAAAGTCAAAGACATGTCATAGTGTCAGGAAACAAAAGGCAAAGTCAAATTTCTCTGAGCTGTCCACTTTTTGTTTACAGCTGAACTTCCCGTTTAGTACATCAGAGGGTTTAGGGTGATAAACAGTGGCTAGCGATAGTAGAGGTGCCTTTATCGACTCAGTAGACATCCGGTTTTACCCCTGGTGATCCTGGCGGAGTGTCAATAACTACTTCAATAGCCGCTCAAGGTGCCAGCTGTGCACAGAGTTTGCATGATTCTGAAAAGTCTGAGCTTCTGCCAATGAGTTTGTCTGAGCAGGTGGAAGATGCAAATAAACCTAATCCACTGAAAACACGGAGGGTACGTTTGACTAAATCTGAATGTATTTTGGTGTTTATTTTAAATCTTTTACTGAATTTCTAGAACCCTTACATTGCCTTATTTCTTCTTTTCTACATTCACCCGGCTGACTGTTTCTCCTATCAGACTTCATTTTGAACTAACTTTACATTTCCGGGCCTCATTTGTGTTTTGGTTAAGACAATGTTAGCACTAATATAGCCAATAAAAAGAACAGATCTGTGATGATCACAACCAAGATGCGCTGAAATATAGCTTTCCTTTTAAAAACTGAATTGCTGTCATGTGGGATTTTGCTACTTTGGCTCTTATTCAGCGGCACTTCATTATGTAACACTATAAACCCCATCCAGCACTAAAATACAGTCATTTCAAGTACCTAATCAGAAATCATTGTGACAATCCAGTGTGTATAGCCAGAGGGAAATTACAGGACCTGGGCTGGGTTCCGAAAACCTAGAGAACTCAACCGAGAGCCAGAGCGTGTTAAGGTTTGCATTTTAGAGGAGAACACGGACATGCTCGGGCCTTAAGAGAGTTTACAGACAAGCCGGGCAACATGCAGGCGGAACAAGTAAAAATAAAGCTGGACCAGGATGCTGCCTAATAACATCACAAGTGTCTTAACCTCACAGGCCCTTCTCATTCCAGGTGTGTGTCAGCTTCTATGACAGAGCCGCGACTTGACGCGCACAATTGCTTTTTGCCAAGTGAAGCAGCAAAATCCCCCGGCCCTGCTGACATGTAATGACAAATGTGTGAACACTAGCTGGGAAACCGGCTGTGATTTCTAAAACATTGTCAGAAATAATGGTGGCGGAGGGAAGGGAGAATGCTAGAGAGTGCAAATTACAGCAAAGGCAATGGGGTGGAAAAAAGAACAGCCTTGTTGATGACAACACTATGTGCTTTTGTGACAGAAGCCCTCACTTTAGTATCCATCTCTCAACTTATTCCATAAAACATGCCGTCAGCTCTAAGGGGAAATGGGCCGCTGAATAGCACCACACCGTGACAATTCTTGTCCAAGATCTGTGGAGATGGGTCTCGTAAATGTGTAAAATAAATGTGGGGAAGGCTATCTTGATTGTTAACTTAAAACATTTTAGGTTGGTATTTAACTGTTGTGGAAAACAGCTTTGTAAGACACATATTACTTCATACTGGGAAACATTAAGTACTTTAGGGAGAAATTTGTTCGAGTAAATCAGCGCTTTTCCTTTGAATTGTATATAATATCATGTTATTTGATCACACTTCTTTGAATAGACCTTGAATAAACAATAAGTGTTGCATTTTATTTAGGTGTATCAGATTCAGGTCTTGGAATTCCGCAAATTGGGTCAATAGAATGTCCTCCTGGGGCAACTAAAAATGGAACACAGGCATTTTTGTCCCTTCTCTTTTGTAACTTACTAAAAAGTTGTTGTAAATTAGTGTTTTGCGACATGCACTTAATAGAAAACAACTGGTACTTCACAGATGTATACTGTAGTACCAAAGCAACTGTGACATCCATATGTAATAAATAAATAAAAATCAATTCATGAGTAACACCTCTGCCTGTTTTCACAAACCAAGAAAGAAGTTTATTATGTTTTTTCTCACTTCCCTCTGACCGGAGTGAAACCCAGTTCACTGCGGTAAGGACTCTGAACCACTGTGGGCTCGGCATTTTTGGCAGAGAAAGTGGAAAGAGACAGGAAATGGGGTAAGGAAAGTACGGGAGTGACACAGTAATATGGTCCAGCCAGGAATCAAACCAGTGACTCATGTTCTGTGATGCTGTGTGACACACGCGACAAAGGAGTCAATTGAGCTGTGGCAAAGGGGGTTTAACCACAGCAGAGACGCAATGATGAATTCTTTTCCTTTTACCACCCCAAAATTGCTACTTTATTCTGGTTGTTAACCACTATGTAGAGAAAGTAACTCAACTGCTCGATTCACATCCAAATATGAATGTAGTCGTTTACCCACAAATTACAGTAAACACTAAGTAAATATTATTTTAAGCTTAATTACAAGCATTTTAGTTCATGTGAACAGTTGAAACCAGTGATGCTCCCCTGAACTTTCTCAACGGGAGCTGATATGATACCATATATACATGCACAAAGTAAATAAGACATGAATTCATGATGAGTTTACGTTGCTCTCCGGCATTTCTCACGAAACTAATGGGCGGGGAGTGAATAATTAATGAGTGTTGATCAGGGAGACTGCAGAAAATGGGTTACCTATAGCTCACTCTCAAAGATGGTAACATTCTTGAATATTTCATCAAAGGAGGTATTGTAATGTTTGTCTATAATTTTAGAAAGAAAGTGAATTCAGGCATCGCTATTGACCCGTGTTCTCTTTCAATTCACGGGACCTCATTTGACTGCGAAGCCCCGTGCCGCAGCAGTCTTATCTCTCTTTCCTTTAACTCCTCACTCTCTCCTCCCTGTTTGCTGTGGGCAGCAGCAGAGTGATGTGAGTGACCTTGGCCTGATTCTTTGGGCTCCAGAGGACAGCCCCGTCTCACAGCGATTCGTTCCTCCCCACCAATCCCGATTAGCAGGCGCGCAGCAGGCAACGGACGGGAACTAAGTGTCGCAGTGCAGAATGCTGTCGTGGAGACGGAGCCGGATCTGGCCCAGGAGAGCTGTGAGGAGGGGAGGTGGAATGGGGTTAGGACACAAGGATGGCAGCTTGTGGGGTGGAGCATGTGGGAGGGGTTCTGTAGGACGCGGGTAATGGAGAGATAGTTCAACGGTGGGTCAAGGAGGACACAGAGTGACCACTGAGCTCAGCGGGGAAGATGATGAGAAGGCATAAAGGCCCTGGAGGAGGCCTCAATCTGTGCTCCACTGCTGAACATTTCACTGCTCTTGAGTTTTATCACTGCACACGAGGACAACACAAAAACACTCAGGTACACACACACACACACACACACACACACTGATCCCTGTTTACATGACCGGAAAAATCTGATAACTGGGAGTAATCAGATAATTGTAATAATCAGATTTGACCCATTTACATGCACTTCAGAAGTGTGATAATTAAAAAACCCTGGTTCACATGTTTCAGTTCATTATTGGATTTCTTTCGGAGTATTATGTACGCAGTTATGGTAGTCTCAAACTTCCTCGCCTTCCAGTAATGGTTGACTACATCACTTCCCATTTCTTTTTTTTCCAACATGTGCAGATGTAAAACATTTCTATCGGGTATATACTCACAAAGATATCAGAGTATGAGGGAGAAATGCAGGTGTGTTAATGCGATTACTCATACTCACATTACTCCTGTTATTTGATGAATATATCAGATTGTGCTGCTTACATGATCACATGTATCATCTCGTAACTCCAGAAATTGTTTTACTGAGCATGTAAACAGGCTCATATCCAATACTTTGGTTAATTCTGTTTCACGTCCATCTTTTATTTTGTTGACACATGACAGGAGAAGGGGTTGTGTGGCTCGTCATAGTTTGGTGAAGATGGAGCTGAGCAACAATTTATGGTTTTCTGATGTACCATTCCCTACTATTACTATTCTCTAAACTCTTGTAAGAATCAAGAGTGTGTAGTATCAGAGTGAATCATTGCAAATACAAGTTGAATTTAGTTTTTTCAGGCTTAATCCCATTTCACCCCCTGGTCCTCCCCTTTACCTCTACCGCTCCAGTTTAGACATTCATATGAAGGAGTAGCGGTATCCTGATTCTTGATAGTTGGAGGGGAAGGGCTAAAGGGGACGGCTGTTTGGCCCTCAATATTTCAGGACCATGCTACAAACAAAAGGCTATGAGAAATCTCTCATAATTCTGTTTGAATCTTTATTTTTATTTATCAGTAAAAGTATTTTAAACATGTAAACATGCACCACTCACCGAAATTTGTCTTGTGCCTTTAACCCATCACTAGATCGTCATATATAACTCACATTGCATGCTGGGAGCAGTAGGCCTGCCATATTAGGTGCCAAGGTAACCTGGGGGGGTTAAATGCCTTGCTCAAGGGCACAACGAAGAGCAGTTCCTTGCGAATCGTCAGTTCAACTGTATTTGATCAGTTGTAACTGGAATGCCTTTTTGTTGCTCTGAAACATGTGTAATGATAATAAATTTAATCCAATCCAGTTAACCAACAAGTCCAGGGAATCAATCCAGCGACCCTTCAACCACAAGCCGACTCTCTCCAGTTGACTCTTCAGCCATCTAGGCCATCGGTAAGATAGAGATAAACGCGGCAAAAAAGTGTAGCAGTGTTAAGAAAAAAAACCCACAAATGTAACAAAAACAACTTAATCATTGGATCGACCGTTTAATGTTATGTCATTGCGTTATAGATCACATCTCTGCAGTTTATAGTTCATAGCTGCGAAACGATGAGCAGAGATGGTTAGAGCTGCTGACGGCATGGGGAATTCTTTTGGAAACAAAGTTTTGGCATCTGTTATTGCGTCATCAATGACTGCTGATGATGTAACAGGTCTCAAAGGGTCGTTTCATTTCATAGGAGAATGTTTTAACTATGATGTGAGGGGTAATAACAATAAGTTAAGGGCCAAAGGGTAGGGGT
>JAPSES010000098.1:3691464-3703774 GCA_029822895.1 Maxillicosta whitleyi | reverse complement strand
AATGCCCCCCCACCCCCCCAAGGTACCTCCCTCTGGAAGTCTACCAGGAACAGCCAGCTGGGTGGAGGCCCCAGGGCCGACAGTGGAGGGATTATATCTCCCTGGTGGCTTTGGATCCCACAGGAGGTGCTGGAGGAAGTTAGTGACGACAGAGGAGCCTTGAAGCGTCTGCTGTCGCTCTCACTACTGTGACAAAGCAGTTTAGAGAACGGACGCTTTAATTTCATACATTTCTAGGTTGCTGTTAAAAGCTTCTAAGGGTTTCAGCTTCGCATCAGTGTTATATTAGATTATTCATCATGTAACTTTAAATTCCCTTTAAACTTTACAAGTAATAATGTGGACAAAACAGTTAAGAGAATGGATAATAGATGACTGGATGACTCATTTCAGTGATTTCTTCTGATGAACTGCTCAGTGGGGAAGGAACAGGCCCGCTCTCATGTCGTGTTAATTTCATCAGACGAGACGGAATATGTTCGTCAACGACCTTTTTTCCCATGACGAAGACGAGACGGTGAAGAAATAGACTTCACCGATGTTCTACAAACAACCGACAAAGACTGCGGTCATGTGCGTCATCATTGACGAATAAGAACAAGACGAAAATGTTTTGGATGAAAGAAAAACTAAACAAAAACTGCAACATCCCTCCTATCCAGATGAAGACGGTTTCAGTTTTGAGTGAGTGAGAGAGAGAGAGAGAGAGTGTGAGTGAGTGAATGAGTGAGTGTCTGTGAGAGACAGAGTGAGTGAGAGAGAGTGTGAGGTGAGTGAGAGAGAGACAGAGAGACAGAGAGAGAGAGAGAGAGAGAGAGAGAGAGAGAGAGCTTACGGCCTTGCTCGGAACTGGATCTACGGTTTGTCCTTGTTTTAATCTGAAATTCAGAGCTGCTGGTCAGGTCTGTATCTGGCTCGGAACCGACCGGGTGGGTTCTGTGCCTGGCTCTGCCCGGCTGTGGGCCACTGACTGGGCCTGATGATACCTGCTCATAACTGTTTATAAGTGTTGCAAAACGGCATTTGTTCTACTGTAACGTCAAGCACAGAACTGAACCCAACATGTAGATGGGTTATATTTTAGGTCTAAAATAGTTCTATCCTTTTAAGTTTTTATTTTATTTTAAGTTGTGTCTGCTCAGATATAAGAGTCTGTAGTGGTAGGAGTTGTATGTTTAACAACAGTTTTTTTTTTTTTTTTTTTTTTAATTTGGTTGGTGTATCATTTGGAAATGTGTAGTGAATCAACAAAACAGACACGTTTAGTAAAGTTACCTTAAAGATTCATTCATTCATGTTTTTTCAGGTAATTACGACATTTAATCAATATTTTAGCTGTGAAATCATTCAACTGGAATGATAAACAAAAATAATTCCTGAACTGAAAAATTTAAAAAAATAAATGTTTTGACTAAAACTAGACTAAAATACCTTGAGTTCTTGTTTGACAAATATTAGACTAAAATGTTGGGACTTTTAGGTGACGAAAACATGACTAACAAAAACTTATATCTGAATGACTAAATATGACTAAAACTGATAAGGAACTTTGACGTAAAACTAAGACTAAATTAAAAAAAAAAGGCTGACAAAATTAACACTGCTCTCATGAAACGTCTATTTTACTTACTCATTATTTTTTGTCTTTAGTTTATACATTAATCCTGTAGCGGTTTTGAAATATTACATTGAATTAATTGTCACATCCTCTGCACCTTGTTATTGTTTTAATTGTTTTAACCCTCTGCACTTTGTTATTGTTTTAATTTGTCTTAGTATGGTTGGGTATGTGATTTATGATGTCTGTATGTTGTTATGTATTGTATTTCATTATTGTTCTTCTAAGATTTGCCATAGGACAACGGATGAAATTTAGCAATCATGCTAACTCCGGCACATTTATATTGATGTTGTTAACTGATATATTGATCAATGTGCTCTGTCCTAATCAAATAAACGAATAAATGAAGAAAAAAAAAAAAGAAAATTGTAATTCTGAATAAAATTTCCCAGTTTAAAATGCAGTTATTTATATACAACATCCATCATCTGAAATGCTTTGTCCTTGCGAGGGTCGTGGGTACTGAAGCTTATCCCATGTACCTACGGGTGAAAGCGGGGTACACCCTGGACGTGTCACCAGTTCATCACAGGTCTTGCGTAAAAACACGAACAACCAATCGGTCTCACATTCACACCTATGTTAGCTCCACCAATTAACCTATTAGTGCGCGTCTTTGAAAAACCGACTATTTTACTTCAGTTGTAGCAAATGTAGTGTAACATGAACGGACATAACAGATTGTTTTCCAGGTTTTTCAGATGAAAAGAAGGTGCCTTACTTTATATTGAAAAAAATAAACCGCCTTCAGAGCAGCACAACCAGAGTGCAGATTCATTTTACTGAATTGTTCAAGATTATTTCCTCTCTGTGTATTTATTTCTTGATGAAAAAGACAAGGTTTCTTGTGCTAAACCTTTCAAAAAAAGGAGCAATTTGTCCTCCTTCCCCTTCAACAAAACACATATACATCCAGTACATGTGTGACATATACACAAACACACGTACGCAGCAGATGCCATGACAGCCACCTTTCTTGTGTCCTTGGCTCCCTCCTCATATTACCCCTCCCTTTCCTGTAATTCTGCCCTCTGCTGTAACTCAAATCAATTTTAGTGTGTTTGCAACACACGCGACAGGCTTTACCATGCAGAAGCACTGGAAGTTTTCTATCTCCCTCTCTGCCTTCCTGCAGCCCTGTCCATTTCGTTCTCAGTCCTACCGACTCTCCCTCCCATTATACGCTTCTCTTACATGAGGCCCGGGCAATCGACCCCAGTGATAATCCAGTCTTTCATATTGGCAGATTAATATTGACTCAGAGCCCTGGCGCTGATGCTCGGCCCATCCTCCAGGTGCTGGAGCATGCAGAGTATGAGAGATGGGGCTTAATATACATTCTGCTAGTGCCTCTCACTATAGAAGAGCTGCATGTGAAACACTGTTAAGAGTCAGGAAGTGATTGTGGTTTTCAGGTTTTCATCTTACACCTCATGTATGCAGCCACATGCGTCTAAAAATAAGATACATCTTCTGCCGTATATGCATTCTCATATGTATGCATGTCCACACAGCAGGACATACTTGTGTTTTAAACCCCTAGGCGATGCTGCAGTCAGAAAAAAAAACAACACACCATGAATGAGTAATAAAGGATATACTGTTAGATTTATTTAAATATTCTTCACCCATTTGTTCAGTCGACCACAATGTTTGCTGCATGTACTTTCCAGCAGAGTAACTATGATGAACACACACTGAGACAGTCAGTTTCATGGTGATTAATGAAGATTTGATGAGGCCAAATCGATGATGTTCATTAAATAGAAATCAGTGAGAGACATGAAATTGAATGCTCCCCAACATAAGATAAAAATAACCAGTGAATATGAAATAAATTGAGAGTAAATGGAGTCCATAGCAGGGTGACATTCAAATCCAAAACCATGGATTTATTGACTCTCTCACTAATGTAAGAACACAGATAAGGAAAAGACACAATGGCGTGTCAAGATTAACTACTGGTGAATCATCCGAAAGGGTGAGCTCAAGACAGAGGCTTTGAAATCCTCAACGTGACCGATGAGGAACAGAACTATTCCCTTTTCCCACAGAAATTAAAGCTTTTTGAGCCGCTCCCCAAATTAGTTACTGACCTTTAACTGCACTCAAACTTACAGACTCAAATATCTATATGTGTTTATGCTTTTATAATATTGCTTTTAGATGCTGTATTTAGAACAAGCTACATCTATCCATTAACTTCCTGAACCACCTGGTCCATGTGAGTGTTGTGGGGGGGGTGCTAGAGTCTACCCACAGGGCTACAGGGTGGGTACACCCCCCAGATGTGTGGCCAGTTCATCAGAGGGATAACAGATGAACAACCATTTACTGTCACATTCACATCTACAGACCATTTAGATTGACAAGTAACCATTAAGGTGCATGTCTTTAGGTAGTGGAAGGACGGGAAGGCCCGTGCTTCCATGCGCTGGAATCAAACTCAGGACCTTCTTGCTGTGAGGAGAACAAGCTGATGTATATCAATGACTAAACTGAGATTTACAATATTTCTTTTAATGTGCCCATTTAAAACCCACAACAAATTAACATTTAATTTCTTAAGTACTACACTTGAATTGTTTAACTACATGACTTTTTTTTTTTTAAATTATATTACTGCGCTATATTACTTATTTGATGCATTGAACTGACTTTTAAGTATATTTTCAATTACATATTTTTTTATGTTTAATCTTTTCTGTTCCTAATATTTTCCTCTGAATCATAGTTTTGTGTTAACAAAGCGTGCTGAATTGCTTTTACATATGAAATAAATCAACCTGCCTGACCTGTGCCAGGTAAATTAACATTTCATCGGAGTGCTTATTAATGTGCACTACCCATTCTCCGATAAATAAGCAGATATACTGCAGAAAAATTTAAAAATGACACGGTAGACATAAGATAAAACTATGTTATTCTTTCTTTTTCTCGTTTCTTCTTTAAGTACAGTTCTAACAAATGCCTTTAGGCTTTCAACAAACTGTCATGGCAAACTCACGTCATGTTTGAACCTTATTAGACGTGTAGAAAGTCAACATGAGGTAATAATCTTGCAAAAGTCAATGACTAATCTTTAAAATGGCAGGGCACCGCTGTCAGCAAACAATGTGTGGCGACCCTTGCCTCGCATCTGACCCTCTATCAAGCACCTGATAAGCAAACACAGGCAAACAAAAGCGCAGGGTTTTACAACCTGGCAGTTATATTTCCACCGTCGTCCTTGAAATTTATCATGTACAAGCTGAAGTACAGGATGATATAAATCTGACAGGGATGTGACTATAAAATGTAACCAGAGGTCAGCATTAACAACTGCTTGGTCATTACACCTCTGTTACTCAGAGATAATGACAACAAAAACATGACAAAGTAATGAGGAAACTCCAGCAGTGATGTCCGACTACTGTTTGCACCCTGTTATTTTAAAAGGGAACACAGAGTACAAGTTTTGGGCTGTTAAAGTGGTAGCGGTTTGTAGGTGCTGCTCGGGATTTTACAGTTGATAATGCACTAGCTGGGTACAGTCGTGTTGACGTTATGATTGCACATTGCAGCATGGGGACATTTTCTGTCCAAGACTTCAATTTATTATTTGAAATAGTGACACAGATCTGCAGGGATGATTCATGGCTGAAAGAAAAATAGCTTTCTGCAGTGACAGGAGAGACACGATCAGAAAAGGAAGACAACGAAAACAAAATGTTTGGCCATGTCTGAGAAATGGCTGACAACGGAGGACCAGTCAAGTTGACAGTCAAAACGTTCCTCATCCTTACTGAGTTTTTGTGCCGATGCACAGTTTGATTTTTTAGCAGTTAGAGTTCAAGCACCGCAAAACATCAGGAAATGATAAGCCGGGGCCTATATGCTTCCATCTGTGTTTGGAGTGGGTTTTAAGTATTTAGATCTGTGCTCTTTATCATTTAAACTGAGCGATGAGCCGTGAGAGTCTGTTTTTACTGCAGCTTAAGAACAGCTGAGGTGGAATTAGGCAACACAAAGTGAAAAAAAAAAACTTTGAGCAGCGACTAAATAACATAGTTGCTTTTAATGGTTTGTTAAAAATAGGTATGGACATATATAAGGTGCTTTATATCTCTGAATGAAACTGAACTGTGAAGGGAAATGATCTGGTTTAACTTTTTCCACCTTTAAAACTTAATGAAAGAATGCATTAATTGTTCCTCTCCTTATTTTACCTGAATAATTATCTCATCAGCAACTTCATACTCAAATATGTGCTATTTCCACTTCAAAAAAGGTGTCTAAAAACAAGATAAAAACCCTAAATCTGAGGAAAAAGGTTCTAAAAATAAATCAAATTATCTGTCCATGCAGCAAGATAATTTCACTTGACAAGATTCTTAAATTAAGGTCTTTAAATCTAGAAATAAACACGTCGTAAAATAAGAAATTAGCTCTTCAAACAACATAAATTATCTAACATTTCTAAATCTAAGCTTGTTATTATCTCGGTAAGAACCAAGTATTTGCAATATTTTTTTTAGTTTTAACGCATTAGGGGCTAATTATCGATTATTTTCATTGCTTTCCCAACATCAAGACTGATTTGAACCTATATTGACGGGACGATGACCTGTAAAAAGACGGCCATTCAGTGAGTATCAAGCATGACCGAGGTAACAAGAAGAAATGGACAAGAAAATGAGAGTGGACCTTGGAGAACAGCTGTTATAATGTTTCGAGTCCAGTTACTGACACTTTCAAGCAAAGTCAGTGTTCATTATTGTAAGAAATCTTTGACATTTTATCTGAACTTTAATGGTTTAGTTAAATTAATATGAGACAGGGTTTAGTCAGCCTTGCATCCAAACCACCGGTCGAAATGTCCGACAAAGGGACGCTTCTTATTATTCTTTAACTATATTTCAAAACCTTTACTTTTCTCATTTTCACCTCAGTAAAGAAGTTGTATCCATACTTCTAACAGTGTTTTTTTTTTCTTGTACTTCTACTGCCTGTATTCTCACTTCCTATTAAAACTCTCCAGTCCACTTTTATACCAACACAAAAAGCTTTTTACGCCGCACCTCACATAAACACATACTTTTATTTGTCACAGAAATAAACCCTGATGTCACTATTTGGAGTGCAGTGTGTAAATCTGAACTTCATACAGCACTGCAGGTGTCAGAGACAGTTGTTGTTAAAAGGTTCTGGCTCGACAGAGAGCACATTTAGAGTAATGATCCATTGGCTGTGTGTGACTAATGAAGAAATAGATTATATGTGGATGTTTGCCCACTTCATTGGCTTGTTAATGAGCATATTTGTTTGCATGTATGTGAAAACCTGCATGGTAGTTTATATTTGTGTGTGTGTGTGTATTGAATATACAGCAGAGTTGCATGTAGTAAAGCCAGTCTGAAGAGGTGGGGTTAATGAGCCAATCACAGTCCATCAGGGAAGCCATCAAGTGCCCGGTCGAGTCCAATGGTCATTCACTCTATGGCTTCTTCCTTTTACTCTTTCCCTGAACTCCCTTTTACATTCCAGCCGGACCGCCTTGTCTTTCTTTCCCGATCTGCCTCCCTCTGTCTTTCACACTCCCCACAGATTAGTGTTAACGAGGATATTAACCACGGCAGTAAACACAGTCCCTTTCTCCGATTCATTTGGCAGCGAGGAAGTGAAGGCGACGATGGGTGACTCTTTTTGCTCTTCTTCCTCATCCCCGTGGCTGCTGAGGCAAGCATTACTAGGGAGTAATAAAAAAAAAAAAAAAGAAAAAAAAAGAAAAGGTGTGCGTCTGTGTGTGTAGGATCTGGTGGCAAGTCAGAAAACACAAAGGCAGAACAGACAGTGCCACTGGGAGGGGTCAGATCACACCGGCACCAGTTCACAGTAAGGGTCATGTAATTTCAGTCATCTCACTGGAGGAAAGAAAAAACCTTTTATCAAAGCAAGCACTCACCGGGCCAAAATACTCAGGATGCCAGTCTGTGATGAATCCCCCTCCCTAGCTATTTGGTGTTCTTTCAGGATTCTTTAACTACTGTTGCAATATTTGAGCCCAGAAACGTGAATCTCATCCCAATTTTGTTTATTTATGAGGTTTGCGTTCTCAGGAGGAGGACTCTCCCATTTCCATCTGTACAGAACTATACATTTCCCCTGTGAGTTGTGGAGTGGTTTAACGAGTACCCCGGGTTCACCTTTGTACTCTTCCAAAAAAAAAAAAAAAAAAAAAACCACACACACACACACGCTTTTACACACATTAAATGGGATGCACTGTGTTCATGTGGGGCCCTGTGGGGAGGCTGCTTTGATAGAGAGGTTTATGTCCCTCCCAAAGGGCCTGGAGCGGTGCTCACCAAACAGCCACAAATCAATACCACACACATCTGTCAGGGTGTGATTAAATTCTCCCATTCCCTTGACATTGAGTCTGTGCGCACAAACATATATGTACGCATGTGCACTAACACACTGGTCGGGGACAGGTGAGAAGAAAGAAATGTGAGAGGTAGCTTAAAGCCTGAGAAAACTTTTGCATGTAATGATTACCTCAAGGTACAAAACCTGCTAGAGCTGACCTCAAATGCACGTCTTCACATGAAAACAGAACACATAAGTGCCATTCTTTTCCCTGGTGTTGGGCTTCAGGTGACACACTGACATTTGCCCTCAGGATACATGCTATTTGACTACAATTTAAGACCACGGTGGCACAAAGGCACAAAGACTGACCTAAATAAATGAATGTGTGCTCTGCTCTTTTTTTGGACACAATAGGCTGCCGCAGCTGAGCTACCTTAGGACATAAGGGAAAGAAATTCATCAAAAAGCAATCATCAGTACTAGGTGGTGACTGATCTAGCGTGGCATCCATTCATTATGTAAATCTAGCAACCTAGCTTAGTTTCCTTTATCATCAAAGACCCTCATTCTGAGAAATTAGCCACTCTGTCTGTGGAAAAACAACAGAACACTAAAAACTGGACTGTTGCTATGGAAACTATGTGGGAGAAACCATTTTAGGGAGAGCAGGCAGAAAGGGCATGTGTGTATGTGTGTGTGTTTACCACGAGGCGGCTGGGTACATGAGCAGAGCACTGTTTGCAATCAACAGGTGTACTGGCAACAGCAATATCGGAGTCCCAAATGGAATAGTAAATTAGATTTAGGATGCCGTGACATCGGACAGTGGATTAGTCTGGCAATATGATGCAGTCTGTGTCAAGCAAGATTGAGTATTAAAGTGAAGGTGCTGTACTTATTGTCACTGCTGCAGATGGACCTCATTATTAGGAGATTAGTCCACGCTTGCACATGCACGCACGCACACGGGAAAAAAGAAAAATCCGATTCATTGATGTCTATCAGCACTGCAGAGCTGCAAGGGAGCCGGCACTGTCATTTAAAGCTAATGTGGAATTTCTATTGAGGTGGAAAAAACACTAAAATAATACAGCAGGGTATGAATATTGCAGGACATGAAGAATACCCCCAACCCCCAGCGTCACGCTTACTTTTAGCCAACTGAAGCTAACATGGACTTGATAAAAGATTCAAAGGAGGGAGAGAGAATACCTTCAAGGGCACATCAAACCCTGAACGATCATTTACATTCATGAATCAATAATCCTTGTCGGATGAAAAGGGGAGATAAAGGGTTGTCTCATCTTTGGGGTCATTTCTGTGTTGAGGGACCTAATTTTCATTACTCGGGATGAAATGCACCAAAGCACAGGAAACCTCCATTCGCCGAAGCATCGGTCATCTCTGATGGCGCCCTACCTTTTCATTTTGGAATTTATGAGGGCTTTTTATTCTTCCCCTTTAGCCATAATTTAGTGAGGTTTGACAGCAAACAACGCTGTTCATGCCGGTATCCAGTGTGTCTGTGTGCGGAATATCAAATGTGCAGTAGCTGTGGCCCCTTTGTTCACGATCTGATAGGACGATCGGATAAACACATCATCCCCTCCAATGGAGTTCAAGTTCCATAGTCGAGCAGTTGGGGGAGTCATTTTTGGGGGTTAAAAGCAACCTCATTTATGATACGTTTTCAAGCTGTGACAGATATTTCTGACAGATTTCCTTAGGCTGTTTTCTGTACTGACAAAAACATACACTAACATAAATGGAGATGGTACATAAATAACAGATGTCAGGGATACGCTTTAATATTTAAATGTCAGATGCCTCCCTTTCAGATTAGATAGACTGAGAGAGAAAATAAAGTGAGAAAGCTGCGAAAAATTCATTTAAAATGACTCTAGAAGATACAGACAAGGAACATCTGACTTAAAGTCAGAGTACAGAAGGATATTTACTTTTGTTAAGATAATATGAAACAAGAACACTCAAAAAAAAAAGAAAAAGAAAATTAAGTCAACCAGCTCAATAACGCACGTCATTTCTTCTTTCACTGTCTCTCTTTCTAAATGTGAGTGAAACCAGAGCTAAAGGAGAAAAGGATCAATCTACCGACGCTGACCTGCTCTACCTACAAGTCTAATCTGTAACCTGTCTGTCTTAAAATGAAACAAAACACTAGTAAAATTACACAAATTAACATACTTTAGTTGATGCCATCACATGTGTTTATTGTGGTTATTGTACTGTTATTACCATGCAAACCAAAAATAAACCATTCATTCATCCATAACTTCAGGAATCTTTATTCTATAATAGATAACTATAATTATACTTTTAGATCATTTTCTTAATAATTGAAAGTATAAATCCTCCATATTTCTGCTATCCATTTTTTGGGCAGTATTCACATTGGTGCTTTTAGATATATTTAACCAAAAATAACCGTTTCCACAGCGACTGCATAACTGCTGCAACATAAACCATCAGTGATCAGTAGCTGTATCTAATTTTATCTCAGAAACAGAGGTAAAAGGAAAAAAGTGACTCATTTCAAGCTGATGCTGCAGTGATTTGTTGATGTTGACAAAACTACTATTTGTAATTGTTCTGTGACTTAAATCCTCAGTGTGAAACGCCTTTTTAAGTAACATTCTCACAGCTAAAACAGAAGACACATACTCAGACTCAGAGTCCGACAGTAATTACTCACCCCCCGAAGAGGAGGCAATGGGTATTTGTTTTTGGTTTGTTTCTTTGTTTGTTAACACTAGAGGTTGAATTCATACCAATTTATATTTACAAATTGGGTTTATAAACCAAAAAACCAGAATAAATCTGATTACATTTTGGGAACAGTATGTCAAAATTAAAAATGTTTCTGAAAAAAAAAAAAAAAATCCTCCTCATTTACTTATAATGGGCAAAATTTCAAATGCATATAGCAACAAAACTATTGGTTGAATTCATACCAAATTGGGTTTATTGATTGCCTGTAATACTGAATAGATGGGATTACATTTCGGGAACAGTAGGTCAAAATTAAAAATGTTTCTGAAAAAAAAAAAATTAAAAAATCCTCCTTATTTACTTATAATGGGCAAAATTTCAAATGTATATAGCAACAAAATTATTGGTTGAATTCATACCAAATTGGGTTTATCGATTGCCTCAGGGATTATATTTTGGGAAAAGTAGGTCAAAGTTAAAATTTTTGATGAATTTTTTTTAAAAATCTTTTTTTTCCTCCCATCTACTTATAATGGGTGAAACTTCAAATATCTATAAAAAACATTGATTTTATTCAGATTTACTTCAAACTTGGCACATATATAGAGGCAATTGATATGATGGCATCAGCTGGATCAATGCCAAAATACAGTACAATAAGAGTGAGGGGCAGCTTTTGTTATGCCCGGCACCATTTGTTTATCTTGATGCGCATATAAAATTTTATATATTTTTTCTTTCGCCTTTTCCCTTCAGGAGTCGCCACAGCGAATCACATTCACATGTTGATTTGGCACAGGTTTTTACATTGGATGCCCTTCCTGACACTAACCTCTGTGTTTATCCAGGCTTGGGACCGGCTCAATAAGACACTGCCCCCTTGTGGCTACAGGTATAAGGATGTATAGCGTAAAGGGCCTTATCCAAGGGCCCACCTGAGCCACCAAAGGCAGTGGCATAAACCACTAAACTATCCAGTCACTACATAAAACTTTATATATTTAAAAATTTAAAAAAAGATAATCTTACACAATGCTCTTGCATAGTGCATTATTCCCACAAGAAAATCAATAAATGCTTGCAGGTTGGTGTAAGCATGCAGAGGTTAAGGCTTTCCAGTAAAGAAAAATACCACCAGAGTGGGGGGGGGGGGGGCATTAATTCAAGGGTGTTGAGTTAAAAGTCACCATTTTCAGGCTTTAGATGATAAAAGCTGACGGCCACTTGAAACACTTTTTCTGATTTAACAGAACAAAAAGTACCCAAGTCCCAGTAAAGTCTCAACAGCAGAGCTCTTGACCATATTACTGCTACTTCACAGACCTCCTTGTTGTCTGAGAGGGTCCCTGATTTGGTTTTACTTCTTACTAAAGGACACATGCATCTATATACATGAGTTCACTGTGATGCAGTTTACATTTCTGTGGGCAAGCTGCTCCAGTTTTCAAGCCCCTACCTGTACGGTATACATACATCAGTGGTTCTCAGACGTTTTACTCTGGAGTACCCCCTGAAATATATATATATATATATATATATATATTTTTTTTTTAGTCCAGTACCCTCAACTTTTGCTTCAGCATTTTTGATTGAAAAAAAAAAAAA
>JAPSES010000098.1:3669088-3683858 GCA_029822895.1 Maxillicosta whitleyi | reverse complement strand
TTAAAAACAATTATAAACTATGAACCAACTATTAACTATAAACAATTATGAATGAACTATTAATTAAAAACAATTATGAATTATGAACCAACTGTTAACTATAAACATTTGTAAACGAACTAGTTCGTGTTGAAATTCGTGAACTGAACTTTGTACTACTTCAGGTAAAAATATTACTTTCTCAACACTGTTCTTGGGACTACTTAGGATGAAAAAAATAACGAACTTTTTAGGTCCACCAAACTTTATGTTTCAGGTCAGCCATGCTTGTTTTTACTTAGGCCTGGCTCGCTTTCTGATTGGCTACATTCCGTTTCGCAGAATCATGGCTCAGGAGTCGTCGGCTTTCCCAACACACAAAGATATTTGGTCGTAAATACTGAACAAGTTTAATATTTACGATTTCCGCTCGACGTAGCTAGAGACACGACTCAGACATAACCTCACATAAATGAAGACTGAACAAGTCAATATTTATGATTGTCGGCCATGGCCCGTTTTGGAGCCGATTATCAGGATAAATTCACTCTTAACACCTCAGACCACAGGAGAATCTTATAACATTTGCCGTCCTTGGTTAAGAGGGGGGGGGAATATGATAGAACAGGGTTGATCTGGATTCATCAGACCACATGACCTTTTCCCATTGAAACAGTCCAATCTTTATGCCCTCTAGTAACCTAATGGTTGTTTAATAAATGAGAAGCTACTGCAACACTTAGGGCTGAAGAACCTGTTGCCGCTGAAACATGGCAGCAATAAAAGCAAATCATTAAATGCTAATTTGACTGCAGGTTAAACATACTACACCCTATGAAAGTCTGAGCTATTGGATATTATTAACTGCAGCGCTCAGTGGCGTCACTGGATACATTTTCTGCGATTACATTTCAGTATATTTTAATGGACATGGTTCGGTGGAAATAAGTATTATAACCGCTTCTCTGGTTTTCAGATTATAGAAAAGCTTGTGACAAGAGGCTTTGGTCGCTTTGTTTGTTTTCTGTGAGACAGCGGGACATTCTTTCTCCGATTTTGGCGCTTGCAGCTCCATGAATCAACTGGACATTAGAACAATTGAAGTTAACTTTTGACCATAAATCTTTTTTTTTTTTTTTTTTATACGGATGGTTGCTTTTCTTTTCCTCCTTTGTATCGTTTCCCCTCAGTATATACAGAGTTGTCACTGGTAGGTTGCATAATATCAAACAATCAATCATCAATGCATGTGCAGCGGCAAGATCCGTCTTTCCCCCCCTTTCTTCTTCTAAGTCTATCAATGCCTGGGTTCTAAAATAAATGATACATAAGTGACATTAAATATACAACGTACCGGCAACGAAGCGACTGTTTCAGAGTCACAGGATTGAAAATAATAATACAACTGACAAATATTTGATTAATCTGAGGCGGGGTGACACAAATCTCACTTAAATCTTTCGTCAGAAGTCAGTGCCTCGATCTTTATAGGCCTATTCATTGTGGCGTTTGTGGATTTAATTGCCGACATTATAACAGCATTTATTCAGTTCATAGGCATATTTATTTGTATGAATTTAAATAAAATATCAATAGGAATGTGGGGACCTCCCATTGTTAGAACATCAACACACAAAAGCATTTATAGAGCTGTAACTCACATTTGACGAGCAGAAGGAGAAGTGCTTCCCATCAGGCAGCCATTACTTAGATCCTGGTGATAGCATCGTTACCTTCCGCTGAACCTCCTGTCGATGATAAAACACACTTTTATCCCATTTACTGTATTCACACATTGATCTTTGAACATGAGAATCAATCTTAGGCTATGTCCAGATAGCAAGGCTGAACACTGAATTTGGATTTGTTGGTGAAATCCGATTAATTTGGGTGCCCCATTCATCTTGCACATCAAATGCGACTTCTGTTTCATCTAGGTTTGTTTTTTTTAATCTATACTTCTTTCATACTTTTCCCAGTTGCTCTCAATGTTTTATGTAAAGCACTTTGTCTTGTACATGACGTGCTATAGAAATAAACCTGCCTTGCCTTCTATCAGTTTCGAGTGCGACCCCAAAGTGACAATGTACGACATTGATGTAATGGATGCACTGTGTTTAAGGAACTAAATATGTCCTTTCCGCTTCTTCT
The DNA here is from genome assembly GCA_029822895.1 of Maxillicosta whitleyi. Lineage (NCBI taxonomy): Eukaryota > Metazoa > Chordata > Actinopteri > Perciformes > Neosebastidae > Maxillicosta > Maxillicosta whitleyi. The sequence goes on along the minus strand of JAPSES010000098.1, from coordinate 3,681,728 downwards.
CCCCCTGGGATGCAGAATTGTGATGTTTGTCAGATTTCAATGACATAAAGGTCGGGTAAATGAGACTTGGCTATTCAAGCTGAAGTCATATTACAAACTAGAATGGCACTCAGTAGAGCGCAGACCTCCGCCAAGTGCAACCCCCCCCATTAGGGAAGGGGGTGGGTGCACTTAGTCCCTCATTTATTTGGACAGCATTTTAAGATTCTGAAGTCCATGGACTATATGATATTATTATTACCACAGCAACGGCAATTAAAAGTAATACACAATCATTTAAAAAAATTCCTGGATCCAGACACTGATCCGGATCACCTCCAAAATTTAATCATCTGTTCCTTGTCTCAGAGTGAAGATTTCCCAAAAATTTCATTAGGTTTGGTCAATAATTAACCAGGATACTGAGAAACAAATTTTTTTGGCCCCATTGACCCAATGTTAATGAAAATTTCAAAGTGATCCAGAATCCAGGATTTTTTTTCGGATCACCCCCAAAAGTTAATCATTTCTTCCTTGTGCCATTGACAACAAATCCTGAAAATTTCATCAAAATCCATTCATAACTTTTTGAGTTATGTTGCACACAATTGTCGGCAAAAAACACAACCCCCTTGGCGGAGGTAAATATCGGATATGTATCTGATGTAAGACCACATATGAAAGTGGCCTGGGTCAGATTTGAAAAAAAAAGTTGATTTGTGTTGTTGAACTGTCACTAACAGATCGGATACAGGTCATATATGTCTGATTTCAATGACATAAAAAAGGGCAGATAAATGCTACTTGGTTGTTCAAACAAAGTCATATTGTGAAATATCAGATACGTATTGGATTTATGTTATTCAAACTATATTTAACAGGTTGGATACAGGTCATGAGCAAGAAAAAACAAATCTGATTTGGGCCACATTTTCCTGCTGCCTGAACATAGCCTTAGAAGAAATGCTGGAATCAGACGTATCAATATTTCAGTACTGATCCACATATGAGGAGGAGAAACTAAAAAACTAAAACTTTCTTCATAGGGATGCCTGTGCCTTATAGTATGAAACCACCAACACTAAATCTGGAGAAGAATGATGGTGTCATAGGAAACTCCTCTTCTAAAATAAACTTCGATATCTGTCAGCTTTAAGTGCTACAGCTCTGTTTCTCTTCCCAGTTGCCCTTTTCAGTACAATTTTGGGCAAACATGCTCACAATAAAATAAAAAAAAAACTTTGGTTACACACTGGGTTTACATCTACATTTACCACCATCTCTAAACAAATGTTTGTTAAAGGAAATGTGACATTTCAGGGAAATTGCCAATTCATTTTTAGTTTAGAATGATGTCGATGTAAGAGACAGGGGAACAGTTTGTCTTTTTTGCCTCTACCCAAAGGTTAAAACAGAAATCAGCCTCCCCACAGATCTAAAGCATCATCATAATTAAAACACTTAAAAAAAAAAGTGTAAAAATGTTTTGAGCTCTGATGTTCTTTCACTGCACTCTTTTGTAATCAGAGCTGATTTTTTTTTAACCCCAGGCCCCTTTTTAACCACCTGCTGGCACTGGCTTAACATTTACTTGATGATTACAGGTTTACTGCCAATGCAAATGAACGGTCTTGGATTATTTTAACAGATGCAGAGTTAGCCCTTAATTAACTCCACTGCAAACATGACTCAACTAGACCACAGCCAAATATTAATTAGGGATGTCCTGATCCGATCTTAACACTGGTATCAGCTGCTGAAATGACGTTTTTGGAGATCAGATTGGATCTAGTCCTGAGATCGGGTTGATCTGGGCCTGGAGGGGTGGTAAGAGGGGAAAATGTCCTCTTAAAAAAGGGGGAACTTGGCAGGGTTTTGACCTTAATTAAACAGCTTCAAAGTCATTCTGATAGTTAAATGATTTGTTAGGGGGAGAATGGAAGCCCCCCACTCCCCAATAGCACCTCCTGTGCTGAATCTACCATTTGTTCCGTGCACCTAGATCTCATCTAGGTGGTACAAGATCTCATTTCACATGAGAAATGGCACAATTTACCACACTAAGACACGAACACTCCCCCAGCCAGGTACCATATAAACACAAGTTCATTTCCCAAGCATTTACAATGGCAGCGCCGGCAGGGAAGAGGACGTATTCAGAGAATGTTAAGAAGAAGAAAAGAGAGAGTGACCAAAAGTGGAACAAGACCAGGGTTTGCCTTGGTCGAGCTTTTGTTGAGTGGATATAGCTGAACTATACAGAAGAATGCAAAACAGATGCACACTTGGCACTGTTGCTGCTAGGGCTGGGAATCGATCCAGATTTCCTGGATCGATTTCGATTCATTAGGTCCCAATCCGATTCGATATCGATTCATTGCATTAATATTGCGGGATTAAATAAAAACTCACCCTATTGAAAGACAGCCCCATGTGTGTTTGTGCTTGTATCTGTGTATGTGTAAGAGACACACAGAGAGACAAGAGTTCAAATTTTAAAGTAAGGGTATTTATTTTGAAAATAAAAACTGACATTTGGTGGCCCTCTTTTAGTCATAACCCATGGATGGGTTTATCCAACTTCATGCCCCTCGGTGTTCTTATATCGCCAGCTTCGTCCATCTTGATATTTCCTTAAGTTTCGTTTCGCCGGAAAGCGCTTCTTATAGTGCTCCCTGTGCGTTGGAGAAAATAGTCCCTTTCGCAGTCAAGAAAATAGTGCAGACACTTATTTAAAAAAATCGATCCACATGTTTCTGGATCGATATCGCGTTTTTTTTCCCCCGTGAATCGATATCGAATCGTGGATCGATTTTTTGAACACAGGCTTAGTTGCTGCTGCTCTTGTAAGTACAGCTCAGATCAATTCTTCTATTCTCAATTCTCTATGCATTTCAATGTATTTGCAGGCTCTTGATTGCTATTGGTTATAACGGGTGTTTACTCATTTATGAACAATGCTTGGTTGCTCGCTCACTAGCAGAGATGTTCGCCAACGATACGCTAGGATCTCCTTCATTCAAAACAAATAAACATGTAACATTTGGTTTTACCACAGTGAATGCATACTCCAAAACTGTAGGGGGAGCTCTGTCGAGAAAAAAATGGCACAAAACCAGCAAAGACGAACAAAAAAAAAAAAAAAAAAACAGCAAAGAAGAACCAAACAGTAAAAACTTGCAAAGTTCCCCTTTGAACATATATCCCTGTCTTCTCAAATTAATGTGTCCAAAGGTAGGGAAAAAGAAAGTAAACTGCACAACAGTGGGAGACTTAGAGGAATTGGTAAAGCATATTAAGTTTCACTTTCAGTTTGTACAGTCATATGGTTTGCATCTACTGAGTGTAAGGTATGGAACGCACCCCTGTATAATCCCTGGATGGAGTAGTTCATGGATATGCTATGGCAGGGTTGGCAAACATATGACCCATGGGCCCACATTGGCCTGCCAAAAGTTCTGATTTGGCCCAATGTATGAATTTGGAAAGTGCAAAAATTATACTGAAGTTATTAAGAGTCAAAGGTGTCGTTCAGGTTCTACATTCAGCCCAATTTTGATCTCAAATACAACAACAGCACAGTCACCTATAAATAATGACTCCAAATTTAAATCAAAATTTCATAGTAAAAAAAAAGTACCAGTTCGGTATCGGTAACACTAATTTGAAAAATTGGGTCGGAAGCAAAAGAAATCCAAATGGGGACATCAATAATATTAATGCATTTAAATGATCTGGTATTAATCTACAGCTGTTTAATACATCTCAGTAAGAACTTTTACGTGAAACATGTTGCAATTTAGGAGTGACGGTTAGCACCTTCACCTCACAGCGCCAGGTTCGACTTGAATGCCGACCTGGACCTTTCTGTGTAGAATTTGCATGTTCTACCCATGTTTGCGTGGGTTCTTACTGAGTTCTCTGGCTCCCTCCCACTGTCCAAAACATGCATCATAAGCAGTCAGTCTAAAATCACCCATAGGTGTAAATGTGAGAGTGAAAGGTTCTTCTGCATGTGACGGCCCTGCCATAAACCAGGACCAGTAAATATTGTCCCATCAATTAAGCAAATATTATTTAGTGCATTTGTTTTTACACAGACACGTACAGTGATGTGCTTGTTTCTAACGTTTTAACGGAAATACCTTGTGAACACAGATAATTCCTTTTTTTTTTTTTTTTTTAAATAACATCACCTTCCCAAGAAAACACTTACAAACAAGGTTGTTTTTACATAAAATTGTTATTCTTTTATTTTGTTATTAGCTCTGACCTGCTTTCTTATACCTATCAGTAACACAAAACCATATGTTAAGAGCTCAGAATGATCCCAAAGAGATGATATGTGGGATTTGGAGGATTTTCTGTCATGGGCAGAAGCACAAAAGGATCCAAATACAGACCCAGACAGACTCAGAGGGTTTACTGGGGAAAACGGGCAAAAACTTACAAATAGACAATAAATAAATAAATAAATAGACAATAAAAACACAGAGGAAAAATAGGAAAAAACTGAATGGGAAATGAAAGGGATTGGACTAAATTAACTAACCAACTGCACCAACTAACCAATTAATTAATTAATTAATTAATCCAATTTCCCAGTTTTCGGATTAATGAAGTACTTCTACTCTAAATACAAGGAAAATGGAGGGATTAGAAGATGAAAGTACTAGTGTGTCCGGTTTTGAAGTGAGAAATTGGAATTTCCTAGTTCCCAGATGGGAATTTCGAGTAGTCCGACTAATTTCACCAACCCCGACTCCAAAGCGGGTGAAAACAAGTATATGGCGTTTATGCATAAACATTGCTGTAGTTGGAGTAACATGTGTGTCATTTACATCACACATATATCCGACTTCTATCTGTGGACGTGTTGGTTGCTTTTGTGTAATAAAGCGTCACGTGCACGGCTCCAACTGGAACGCAGCGTGTGATGCAGGTGAAGCCAATTCCAGACAGAAAAGCTGCAGGTAGGAGGGTGTGGGACCGAAAACATAAACACATGGTTCTGTGAAGGAGAAAGAAGCGGGAGTTGCACAAAGACCTTGACACTTTGTCGCGACTCGACAGAGGTCAAACTAATAACGGGATGTTTGGGAACAGTCGTAGTCATCTGATCAGTTTCTTGCGAGTTTGCCCAAAAGGTCACGACCTGCGGTTAGAAATTCATGAGACCATCACACTCGTCGTCGGTCCAGACATCCCATTTACACCTCGCTGAGGGTTGTCAGTACCCTGCTGTTTCCTAAGGGCTTCCCCGCGGCTGAGGTCAAAAGTGGTTTAAAAAAAAAATAAAAAAAATAGTCAGGAAAACTTGGACTGAACATCCTCTACATTTATTTCACCTGAAGCACTAAACGGATGATATTTAAAGACATTTATAGAAATAGTAATGGTTTTTTATTGTTTATATCCTATTGTTATTATTATTTTTATATTGTGTCTGTGTGGTTGTTTATGTAAATGTATAATTAAAAAAAGAAAAAATTAAGAGTAATGGCTTATCGTTATTTTTATATTGTGTCTGGTTTTTTTTATACATTTACATAAACATGTACTACATAATTTAAAAAAAAAAAGACAAAAAAATTTGTAATGGCTTATTATTGTTTATATACTATTGTTATCATTTTTTTTATTGTGTCTGTGTGGTTGTTTATGTGCAACTACATGTTTATGTAATTGTATAATTTAAAAAAAAGAAAGAGTAATTGCTTATTATTGTTATTTTTATATTGTGTCTGTTTTTTTTTTATAAATTTACATAAACATGTACTACATAATTTTAAAAAAAGACAAAAAAATTAGTAATGGCTTATTGTTTATATACTATTGTTATTTTTATATTGTGTCTGTGTGGTTGTTTATGTGCAAGTACATGTTTGTGTAAATGTATTATTAAAAAAAGAAAAAGTAATGGCTTATTGTTATTTTTATATTGTGTCTATGTGGTTCTTTATACATTTACATAAACATGTACTTGCAAATAATTTAAAAAAAAACAAAAAAGAAATAGTAATGGCTTATTATTGTTTAAACTTTGTTATTATTTTTATATTGCATTTGTGTGGTTCCTTATGTGTAAGTACATGTATAATTAAAAAAAACAAATAGTAATGGCCTATTATTGTTTAAACTTTATTGTTATTTTTATATTGTGTTTGTGTGGTTCTTTATGTGTAAGTACATGTTTATGTAAATGTATAATTAAAAAAGGAGGAATAGTAATGGGACCAAAAACTAAAAAAACATACATATGAGTCACTTATAATAAGATAGATCTATTACATTGCTTTTCCCATATGCAGCATGTAGTGTTGAATTTTTAAATGTATTTTCGTGGTTAACATACTAGCAAATATTTTAATTTAAGTTAATTTCCTAGAGATCTCTATATTTTCTATATGTATACACACTGTGCTTTAAATAAAAATGGAGCAATATGCTTTAATAAATATTTTATTATTTATATTATGCATTTCCCAGTTTTCCTTGTTGTCGTGTCTTGTTACTTGTGCTGCTCATATGTGCCTTTAAATAGGCCCTTTGAGACATTTGTTTTTTATCAATAATTGAGTTGATGAATAAATTTGGGGCATTTTGTTGTATCCATCTAATATTTCTACTAAATAAAGTGAACATTTGTGCTTGCTGGCAAAGAACACCAACATACTTCAAGTAGAATGGGTATTTTTTTTACTCAAGTGTAATTAATTTTTTTTTTTTTTCAAGGCAGGCACCCTTTTCACCCTGTTTAATATTTTAAAACAAAAACCTACATTTCTTATAAAGTACTAATTTTTACCATTTAAATATAGCTATAGTTGTGGTTTTATGTCCAGGAATCAGCTTAGACAGATGTAAAAGAAACATATCCGTAAAAGCATCTGAGCTTTTGTGGGTTACTGAGTGTAAAATATGCTCATGCATGACTGCCTCCGTACAACTGCATTCCAAATCCATATCAATTAGACCAAATGAACCAAAATGAATTCTTTGATGAAATATAAATGCTAATTAAACAGTTATGAATCATGTAGCACTAATGGCAGATAGATAAAAAGGTACGACCTGCATGGTGCCATGTCCCCCCTCGGTCGCTCGCACTCGCTGCTTTGTCTGGAACTCTCGAGGGATTCCAGGGAATTCATCTATCTGTAAGGAGTGAGAACAAGGTTTTTGATTTTATTTTTGGCATGTATAAATTATTCACCGTGCATCCCCCCCTACATTCATCTCTGATGGAGACTGGCTGTTCAGTTGATGTCGAACTCTCTCCATCTAACTTTTACTCCCATCTGTCTTTGTGTTGCTCTGTCTCACAGCCCCCACTCCTCCATTAAAAACACACACATACACACACGCACAAGATAAAATCTGTCTTTACCTGATCTCAGAAGGCCTTGGCATACACTCGCAAGAATATTGATCATGACACCCTTGTGTGACAGGCCTCCTCTGCAGCTGCGACACACAGCAGATAGAGGAAAAACCCTTATGGGACGTTTAGTCTGGGATTTTAACTCCGTGTTATGAGCTCTGTGTAAGCTCCGTGGCAGAAAAAGCCTTTACATGGAGGTACCGACACACTGCGGGACTCTCAGGGGCTTGGATTAGCGGCGGAGACTCTGAACAGTGTCGTTGCATTATTAATCGAGGAGGCTGAGTCTTACTGTCTATCGTGTCCTGTCCCACAAGCAAGACAAACCATTCTTGGATCCCTCCGGCCAGCTGGGAAAGCCTGCCGCACAACAAATAAGGGTCTACCTCGTTGTACCCGCAGCTGCCGAGGTGCCTTTGAGCAACAAGTGTGACCAAGTGTAGCTGCTCACTGGCACTGGGCAGTCCCCAGGTGGCAATGTATACAGGAGTCATACTGTGAAGTAGAGCGGTGCTGAAAAATACCAACTATGCAAAAGAACATGCCTGCTCAGCAAAACGTATTCCCTGGATGAATAAAGCCTCTGCTGAGTTCATCCGGTGACAATCTGAAGATCTACTTCTGTGCGTCACCCTTTTTGCATCCCATTATCCAAACTGAACTGTCACAGACAATATGTACCCATCAAAAACTCCACCGGCGTTATGGTGCATTTATATTGATCTGCAAACGCCAGAGTAAAACCAACGACCACAGTCCGCGCACATAAAACTCTGTGCAGCCAAAGTAACTTATTCGAAATATTTGTGCAGATGCTGACATTTTAAAAATGATGCAGCATCTGTCAGACTGAATCTGGGGGGGGGGAATGTTTATAATGAACATGCACAAAACACATACAAGATTTACATCTAAAGGAATTGGAGCCATTAAAGCGGGGAGTTTTGTACCGCTGTGATCAAAAGCTGGAACAAGTTGACTCGGGGTGTATAATACGTCAAAAAGTGTGAAATAATAAATGAAAGAATTGGATTTAGATCTATTGAAGAGGAAAATTTGGATGAATAGAAGCCTGAGCTTGGGGTTTAAGCTGAAATTCACTTGACAAATAGACAAACAAAACGTCAAAAATATCCTTAACACCAGCCATGGTCCAAGGCTGTCAGTGGCATTGTTAGGGACTATTCCTCCAGGAGAAAGTAGAAAACTGTACAATATATGGTTTATTCGCAATAATGAGCACATGTTGACACGTTTGTTAAAAAAAAATATATATATATATATATTGCAAATATTCTTGGATGAAAACTTCCACCCTATTATATTAGGATAGAAAATAAAACAACAAATAGCCCAAAGCCAAAATGAGTCCATTCTAAACTGCAGTAACCTAATGGTCTGATGCTGTAAAAGGTGTTTTTTTCTTTTTTATTGTTTTTGGCTAACCAATCATCTGAAAGGTGTTTGCTGCATGCAGTTTGTTGCTCTCACATTCATTACCGATCCTCCGCTGTGTGCCCTTTTGCTTGCGTGACATTAGAGTTATGTCATATTGGGTGGAAACAGACAGCCTCCGAATCAACCTCTCAGTGAGTAACCTGTGATTAGCTTGGGAGGTTGTTTGCTTTAGGGCATTACGGATATGTTATGGATGTTAAGTAAATTGGCAAACATCTGGGATGATATGAATAACCTGAATTTTCCACTAAACTTGGGGAATGAAATAACCCCCACGGTGCGGCTGATGAACAGCGTGCTCAGGCATCCTAATAAATACTTGCTCATAATTTCAACCCGCTCTCACACTGAGAGAGGGCGACAGGGGCGGCTGGCGAGGTCTCACCGCTTTCAACGGGGGCCTGAGAACAAAAAGCTACAAGCGACGTTCATTTACTATATGTGCACCCCATTCTGGAACTGCAGTTGAAGAATTTTTTTTAATTAATCCCTAGATTATTTTTGGTTTCAGACACACACACACCAGACTGAAATTTGACCCTAAAATGAAATAAGTGTCACATCTCAACACTGCCATCCATATTGTATCAGCAAAAATGTAGCAAATTTCTATATGCATCAGGGATAATGCAGTGAAATATAGCGGGCATGTAAAGAACCTTATAGCATTGAGCTAAATGGGTGCTTCTATGAAAGTGTGTTCATTTTGGTATCTGGCACTTTTCCAGCTGATTAGACCCAGTAATAAAAAGAGAAACTTAGACACATTTCCCCCAGGATGTACCCAATGATGACCTCAGATAAATGTGAAAAAATTATACCATAATTAATGAATTTTTAATAAAATACCGGGATCAAAAATAGGACCAAAATTGGAAAAGGAAAAATTACCTAGGAGTCAGTGCATTTAATCTGGACTACATTGCTGTAAATGGTTTTATATACTCCTATAAATAAAGTCACTGTGTTAAATTTGATGATCCTAGTGGTTTTTCCAATTCAATCATGTGGGGTTTTCATGACTCTGCAGTCTCATTCCAGGTTTCGCGTGTAACCCATGGTGTCCGCTCACATTACACAGTGAACCTGCCCATTTAAAAACACAAATAAACTGTAATTTTGCTATGGAATACAAATAGAAAACAGCGTTGTGCTAAATCTGGTACAGCCATCTTTTAATGTAACCACACATTGTCTTTTAAATAAATAAATTAACTGAACAGTGATCTTTTTGTGAAACACTGAATATAATTAGTTCAATTCCTAATATGTACCTGAGATTAAAAATATATTTGAAAAAAGTGTGGCACATAATTGTCATGTTACATGCAGAGTTTTGAATAGAAATGCGCTTTATCTGAAAAATAGTTTGTCTGGATTTATTTTTAAAATATACCCAAACTTGCTTCATAACATTAGTTTATATCTGGTTGCAATTTTTAGCCCCTCTGTCTTGTTTTTAGGGTAGAAACACCCAGCTAGCATATCATGTCCGCATTTGTGTTTTTCAACAGAATTAAATTTACAGTATAAACAAGAATATTACCAAAAAAAACAAAAAAAAAAACATATTAAAGCCTATTCACATCTACCACAAACATTCAAAATAAAATAAATAAATACTCTGACCTCACCAACCACGGTATATTTTAGATGTGGGGACATTCTTGTTATTGTCACATATCCTACATGTCCTTCTAAATGCATCCAGAGCAGAGGCATCCATCTTGAAAAAGCTGTCACCAAGGCCAGTCTGAAATACGAGCCAGTGCACAAACCACATGGCTAACAACAGTCACCGCACAGGGATCAGGCGGGTGGGATGAAAGACAGCAGGAAAAAAAAAAAAAGAAGAGGAAATACAACATTTTTCCAGGTCATCAGAAAGGACAGAAATAATCAAAAAATATGTGCCACAGCTCAACTGTGTGTTAACACATGCACCTGCAGGCGTCCCAGTAGATGGGTTTGGCCGTACACATGTCGACATGTGCACGTGTCGCACGGACAGAGCTGTTCTACATGAGACCATGTGAAGGGAGAAGGAATATCTGACCTCGATAAACGGACGGAAATTCGGTAGATTTATCTAGAAAGATCAATATTTAGATGCATTTACTTCTCAACTTAATCTGATTATTTGATTTGTTCCAAGAATTGTCATCTTGAGCTACCCCACTTAGATATTATGACTAATTTTAAGCAATATTTATAACAAAACAAGTTACATCGGGGGTGAGTATAGACAACATTTTTATGGCAATTATTCTAGTCTTATCTATTATATTCTAAAAAAAACAACAACAAAAAAACAGAAAAAATAAAGGGGTGAGGGGCAGCCATGGCCAATGTGGCTGAATAGTCAGCTGGAGAGTTGGCTTGTGACTGAAGGGTCGCTGGTTCAATTCCCTGGACTGACAGAAAGTTGTTGGCTGATGTGCCCTAGAGCAAGGCACTCAACTCTATCCCCCATTTGCTCCCCAGACACGCAATATGGCAAGTCCACTGCTCCTAGCATGCAGTGCGTGTGAGATGCATGATGATGCATGTGTTGTGTGAGTTTCCGCGTGTAACAAACAACTACTAACAAAATAAAGATTCTATTCTCTAGCACATTTTCTACACCTTCATGGTGCACAAAGCGCTTTACAAAGCCTCACACACACACTCATACACCAGTGGGCAGCTGCTGACATGCACCCTACTGGGAGCAATTTAGGGTTCAGTGTCTTGCTCAAGGACACTTTGACATGTGGACAGTTGGAGCCAGGGTTTGAACTGCCAACTTTCAGTCATTTGACGACCTACCCTATCAACTGAACACACCCGCCCCATTTTACTTGTTTTATATAAATATAGTGTAAGATTCTTTTGAAAGTTACTGCCCTATAATTTACATTAGATTGTCTTTGTGTATGTCAAAGCATTCTTCTGTTTTATTTGTTTTATCTATCTTTTAATTTCTTTTATCTCATTATGATGCTTTTTATAATTCTCTGCTCTAATGCTTTTAATGTTTTATGTAAAGCCCTTTCAACTGTATTGTACATGAAACGTGCTACATAAATAAAACCTGCCTTGCCTTCAGATAATGCGATTACGTCGTTGAAAAGACATGTCGCCATTTGACCTCGAAAAAAGTAGGTCAGTAGGCTTCTGCTCCATGCCAAGATGCATCCACAGTATAAATTTGGTGCAGATATGTCAATGCATTCTTCAGATAATGCGATTACGTTGTTGAATGGACAGACGGATGACAAAATGATTACAATAACCCTTGAGCCTGAAGTTAGCCGAGGGGTAAAAATCAACAATACAAAAGCTAGGGAGTGATGAATTATGTATTTATATATATATAAAAAAGAGAAAAATATGGCGGAAAACCTTGAAGAAACTGGCGCTATACAGAGGTCAGTTCAGACCAAATCTGAACTGTTCTATAAGCCTCAGATCAACATATACAGAGGACGACAGGTGACTGCTCTACCATTCATTTTCCCCTTTAACACAGCAAAAAACACCCACAGGGAGAATAACACAAAACGACCCATTTGATTAAATTAATTAAAGCCACCCTAACATTTAATAGGACTGGGATAAAGAGTGATTAGCTCATCTGAGAGTGTCTTTAAGAACAAAGAGAAACAGAAGAACTTTCAGAATCAATTTACTAGTCATGTTATATTGAAGTAAATAATGTAATGGAAACATAATATAAACTAGAAAAGCACTCAGAGAGCACAAACCTCCGCCAAGCAGCACAGTTCCCCCACATATTGTGACTGACACTCCGCAATATTACTCCCACATTTGTTTTTT
>JAPSES010000098.1:3629134-3648704 GCA_029822895.1 Maxillicosta whitleyi | reverse complement strand
TGTTAACGAAAATTTCAAAGTGATCCAGAATCCAGGATTTCTTCCGAATCACCCCCAAAAATTAATCATTTCTTCCTTGTGCCATTGCCAATAAATCCTGAAAATTTCATCAAAATATGTCCATAACTTTTTGAGTTATGTTGCTAACAGACAGACAGACAAACAAACAAACGGAGTTAAAAAAGAGCCTGTCTGACTATTGTTCTGTCTCTTAAATACATTTGACCTTGTTTTAACTAGAGCTTGAAATCCGGTCCATCAGGCAGCTCCCAGTGGCTCCACGTGTCTGTCATTCAGCAAAAACTTGATGTATACATGACCCCGGGCTGCGCTCATTGTCTGACCGCAACCGCATTAATCAATTCTTGTTAGCGTTTTAGACTAATGTAAAAGTAGAGCACATCAATTTTCGCTGGGGATTCCTACTTGTTTTTTTTAGCAAGAGTTGTTTTCAGGAGTGCGGGGTTAATGTAAAGCAGAAGGTGAGCCTGTAAATGTCACAGGTGGTTTAGTTGTTAGGTCTTTTGCTGCCAAACAGGTTGTAAACAGTCAATCGGTGTCAGTGTTTGAGTCATTTTATCCTGTTGTACGTCTGTTTTGTCCATTCCAACTCTACATGCCATACACTACTACTAATTTTCTGTGTGATCAGGCAGCTAAACACATATCAAATACTCTTTTGCTCTCTGCATGCTACATAATATTAATATGTGACCACAATGTCAACAGCAGATGGTATTTTATTACCCTCAATACGCCGAAAGTCATGATTAATTACCAGCAATTATCTTGTAATATTTTAACTTTAAATGCTCATCCCTATCATAGATTACATTAAGTTAAATGTTAAGGTTAAATTACTTAATTATCCTCATTGGAAGATTCAGTCTCTGCATTTTAACTATCCTTACACACACACACACACACACACACACACACGGTATCAAACATTAGCGATTAGCATTATCACTTAGCGCATTAGGATCTGCCATTAAAGGTGTTTAGGGACCAACTCCATATCTTCATCAGTAACTTGGTCAAGTACACTGACTGAAGAGTTAACCTATGTGTACCTGTTTTATGATGACGGAGCAAACCAGACGATCCTGAAACCCATGGGACGTAGAGAGAGAACAGGCTAATTCGACACAAAAAAACCCTGCTCGAACACAGTTGAATCGAATGCAGAGCATGTAGCTGTGAGGTCAAAGTGCTAAGCTCTATTCCACTGCACTGCCACTTGAAGCTGATTATCACACACAATATGTCTGATGACACATGTGTCGGCACCTAGCGAGTAGCTTAAATTAGTCCTTGATGTTTACGGTCATATTTGGTAATTTCCGGTTTAGGTAGGTGGTAGATCTCAAAAATGTATCATCTACTATGTGAGTTTCACTAAACAGTCCTTAATCTACAGAACCACTAGGGGTGTAACGGTTCACCATACCCATGGTTCGGTTCAACTTTCGGTTTTTAAGTGACGGTTCGGTTCAAACTTCGGTTCAGTTTAAACATTAAAAAAATAAAAAACACTGATATTTTTAGTAGTTGAAAACCTCCAGACAAAATGTCTTGATTTTAATGCAATATTAAGAACATGTACATGACTCAATTATATATGTTATAATAACATCTCTTTAGACCAGTCCTCAATAATAATAATAATAATAATAATAATAACAATAACAATAATAATAATAACAATAATAAGGACTGGGCATGTCATAGCGGTGTTCCAAAACATTTAGCAATTGTTTAAATTTGTGGTTTTCAACAACTGAAAAGGGACGCATGTTCAATGCCGTCATTGCCGTCAACTCGCTTGTGAGGTTATGCTGCATTCATGTGCTCCTCGGAATTATGATGTACGCAGCCAAACCACGGTTCAGGATGACAGAACCGAGTAGTTGAACCGAAGTACTTTGAACCGCGGTTTTCCGGTTTGGTTCAAAACCGTTACACCCCTAAGAACCACCAAAAAAAGGATGAGTGGATCAGAATTATCGAAGGAATATATTCAGTGGAAAAAATAATTCGCAAGCTGCGGCACAGATGGATGAAAGATGGAGTAAATGGACAGATAATAGAATGCGGAATGGAAGGACTCAATAATAGGATTGTAAAGTTCTTTACCCAAGTAAGGCTTGTTTGTTTTTTGGAGGCTTTTTATTTATTTTTAAGTTGTTTTTGTTGTTATGTCTTTGGAAATTTTCAATCAATATTTAAGTGAAAAATAAAAACAAAAAACAAAAAAAAAACACCCCTTACTCTTCTTCTCTCTTGTCCAAACAGTCATTTGTGACTCCAGAAGGTCAAAATCCAAACTCATTTCAGAACTGCAGTCCACAAACTAATTGCAGACGGATGTCACAGTGGCTAAGTTCACTCCTTTCATACAGTTTGCGGTTCTTGCTAATATAGCGTATCCCCCCACCATGCCATCTGTTACAACACATATGTCAAAACAACTGTTGGGGAAGATCTATGATCTAAGATGGTGAAATTATTTATGAATCAGGAGATGCTGGCAGAGAGCACCTGAATGTTTGCGGACCGAGCCCCTGACCAGGATACAGGGAAAAAGAAACACCTACGTATGTCATGCCAGTTTCTTAGAAGTTATTTCCAAGCTGACTTAAAGTAGTCTGACAGCACACGAATGGAGTGGGCTTCCAGGGAGCCGAGCTGAGCACTTCACACTAATGAATACTTTCCAATTAGGGCGCACTTGACTACGAGAAGTCCCAAGACAGTTTTGAGTGTGAGAACTGTGTCTCTGGAGATGGCACAAACACTAAGTATTGGAAATCAAAGCCACACCCAAAGATTGAAATCCAAGTTGATGGCTGTGTTATCTGAAAGGGCCACTCCTCCATTTGTGTCAAGTTTTATAAGAAACATCCAGGTGTCGCCCTCAAATATTACAGCATTACCAGAAAAGTATCATATTGCTTAAGTCCTTTCACTGCTCAAGAAAAAGATAACGCTCAAGTAAAGCGTTTGTGATTTAAAAAAAAAAGATAATTTTGTATAACTACAGCACAATGTAAGTTCCCTACAAAAGCAAATCGCACATTGTTTGCAGATGAATAGATATTTAGTGAGCTATTAAGTATTCACAACAGCAGGACAGGGTATGTGGATATGAATGGAATACAGTGTAAAGCTCAGTGCCTGTGTTTATGGAAATAAATGAGCATACCAGCCAGACTGTGCGTTTTTAATAGATTTGCAAAAATAATAGAGGCTGTTGACAGAGCTCCAATATCTCAGGCTTTGGACACATAAACATCAGTTGTTAGTAGGATCAGTTCATCAGTTCATTGTTGGTTTTGTTCATGGGATTTATTGGCAATGAGGGAGAAAAAAAATATAGCCAGGTTTATCCCTTAATTTACAAACAGACACTTTTGTTATTCTTTCAGTTATTATTATTATTATTAATGTCACTTAAATCTGTCGGGGAGTCTTTTCGTATTTAATATTTGGCTATTTAACTGCCTTATACTGAATAACAGACTGCACAAGTCATGAAAAGACCGAGGCAGAGTCAGGAATCTCATTCTACCATTCTTAGAAAATGCCTTTAAAAAAAAAAACATGATTTGCATCGGTCTGTGTTCTATGAATATAAAGTAGTGCGGGAATAACATGTAAAAACATTCTTATGATGAATGTAGAAAATTAACCAAACAAAACAAAACAATACAATCAAATGAAGTTACCTTTAATGCTATTTTATTAACCTCATGTTAACCTTACGCAGAGCGGTGTTTGCATTCTACCACGGCTTACGGCAACGTCTTTGTTTTCTTATCCTTCTGCCTTTTGTTTGCTTTGATTGTGAAGCACTTAGTAACTTTATTATGAAGAAATGCTATAGAAACAAAGTCATTATTGCTGAAGTGCTTATTACCACTGAAAGCCACACGCATACTGAGAAGTGATAGTAGAGTGTTCTTACCCAATGATGGGATGTTTGAAGCCCAGCTTGGCGGTGGTCTGCTGAATCTCTTTCTCCAGCCATGCCTGCGGGCGAACCAGGTACTTGACAAACTGGGACACCCACCAGACGGACGGGTCACCATGCAGGCGCTGCAACCGTGGGGCCAAATCCTCAGGGACTGCCAGGGGCAGGTAGGGGGGCCGAGGGTGGAGACTGTCCACTATGGGCAACTCCACAACCTGGACGTCCTTGTCATGAGCCTCTCCTGTTGGGACCGAAACATAAAAGAGATAAATTAGAGTTCATCTGTGAAGTTGGTAAAATGTCTGTCCAAAATCCCAGAGCGTGAGCGGGGACGAAAAATTGCTTGTTTTTTTTTTTTGTCTGAGCCAGTACACAAACATCAGAAAATACACAAACACACACACACACACACACACACACACACACACACAAAATAATCAATTCATTCATTATGTCTGAGGGCAAAAGTTGTCTGCACTTAATTTTTCCGTCATTTGCCAAATAGAAAAATTATTTCAGCATAATTCAAGTTAAAACCATATTTGATTGCACCAGGGTAGCTGAATGTTTAAAGACAATACTTTTTTTTAATAAGAAAAAAACTTTTATCAATGGGGTGTTGATTCAAAAGGTTTAAAATGGAGCCTTATCAGTCACACTGTGGTTATAATAGTTCAATATTTTCATTAGTTCGTCATTAAATCTTTAAGTTTGACTTCTGATTTCTTTTATGATGACGGTAGCAATACCAAAGTAATTGTAGTTTTATTTTACAAAAGTGACATGTTTTAGACTACTTTTTATTTATTTGCAATGCTAGTTTTCCGGGTATAATGAGGAAATCCTCTATTCCTACAGTCTGAGAAAGGTAAGACATTAATTTATTATGAGACACCATATTGAGCGAAACCATTTTATTCATGTTCACAATCAATTAACACTGGTCAATGCAGCTTCATAAGAGTTACAGCAAGAAGTAAAGATTAAATTGTGCTGATTTTACCTGCAAATATGTTCAGTTTTATTTCATATTGTACTGTTCACTGCAGCTTTGTATTAGTATTTTACTTTGACTGTATCTGATCATTCACAGAGTTAATATAAAAACGTTGCTGTGTAGTGCAACGGCTTAGCTTCAGCCCTCAGACAGACTAAGCAGTGGGTTCATTCCTATTCCATTCCCATCATGAATCCAGACCTGCCAGCCCCTGTGTGTCCAGCTTTTGTGACTGACAGCTCTTTGCTTGTCCTTGCTTAAAGGCCAAGGTAAGCTCTTTAATGCAAGGTTGTGGAGGGCCAGGGGCTAAGGCGGGGCCCTGGGCTGGGGGTGATGACTTGGCACAGGCCCCTTTAGGCTCACTCCTGCTTGGCAGAAGCCCTGGGCAAAGGGTTGAACATGGTTGAACACCACCAATTACGAAGGTCACCTCTCTGGGCTTTAAACCCCCCGTGCGCTGCTAGACCTCCCCATACATGAAGGCCAACATCCTTGGACAAAGACACACACACACACATGTGCATGAAGCAAAGCTGCATCTTTGAACAAAGGTGGAGGGCATGAAAATAAACACGCATGTTCATCCAAAGCAAACAGACACACGTGCAGCGGTGTTACAATGGTGACAAGCGATGTGTATCCAAATAACAAAACAATAAAAGAAACGTGCATTGACACACAGGAGCACAAAGAGCTGCGGTTAATCTCATCTCACCAGAAGGGATATGCCTGGCAGACACAGCCTTTCTTTCAGTCTTAAAACCCGAAGGTTTTTTTTTTTTTTTTTCCCTTTCTTTCTGTTTTCTCTTGGAGGGCATGCGTGTGTAAACCCAAGATCTAAGTAAAAAACAAGTTTGAGGCCTCTGTTCTGTCAGAATAAAGTGGCTCCTCTAACCGCCACCGACAGGTCCTAATACAGCGGCGAGCAGCCTCCACAACACGCTTCCAAATAAATGGCATAATGAGTCATTAAAAGTGGCCTTTCACAGAGAGGGTACATAAAAAGCATGTTAAAAACAAGGACAGAAACAGAGGCTTCAATTTCTGTGTGTGCACGCCGGAGCATGGACTGAATATAAATTGGTGGAAGCATTAAATATTGAACAGAAAAAATATTCCCAGGCCTGTCTTTGCTTATATAACAGCATTGGCATGATTCACATAAGGGGGAATGGGCATGTTTTGAGGCCTGCACTTCTTGGCACAAATATACAGATATGCAGCATGCCTTCCTCCCACTGCTACTTAATTAGATCACAAAGCTCTTCTAAATTTCATCTCAACTCCAAAGCGTCTGCATATATTTCCTCCATGCGTCATGACTTAAAGCATATAGGTCTGCACCGAAGCCGACTTCCTGTTAAGTCCGTGAAGTACACTGACCCTACTAAATATTTCAGACAATTAACACAGCTGTGAAATTGGACAATTGATAGTGACACCATCCAGACACAAAATATAAACCCACTCCATCCATTATACATTACAGCCTTGAGTTTATGAACTTGGAGAACTCTTGTTCCAGCCTTTACATGGCAGAGAACATTATGTTTCTCCCGCTTTTCCTCAGACTCACTCATAAAGCAGTAATATCTATACAGGAAACCTCAAAGGAATACACTCTCTTTGGCAAATTAGCTCTTTGATCAACGAACCATTGTTCCACAAGAAGACTGGTTTTCCCTTTGTGTCTTCAGCATTTAATGTTAGCGGGACTGTGAAATGGTGCTCAGCTCCCTTATGCTGTCCACTGAACATAAGTTTATAATAACATAATGTACTAAAACTGCAACATGCAACAGTGACTCGAGAAGACAATATGACTACGCACCATGACTCCATTTGTTTGTTGGATACTTAGTTTCCTAAATTCTTAAATAAAATATGTAAAAAGAATATACAGCGGGCACCGAACCCCAGACTCATAATATTAGTTACATTTTTCTGATAGTGCTCAACTTAAATTACATTTTATTTCAGCAAATCACTTGCCTCCAGACTGAGAATCGTGTATAAAACGCATCTATGTATTTAGCACTTGAGACATTGACCTTATTTAGGCTTTAATAATTACCTAAATGAAACAAACTACACACACACATATATATTTATTATTATTTTTTTATATGAAGCCAATTTATTGTAATCATTTCACTTATTTTTCACAGCCTGTCTAGGTGTTCCTATAAAACCCAAAACATTTTATTTAAACTGTGTTTGTTTTTGTTTATTTTCAAAGTTCTGTACTTTTGCCTCTGTAGCAAAACAAATCATAAATTGGTGTCCTATATTTCTGTATATCTGTCTTAATAAGGACCTCTATGATGTTTCCCGTTTACAACAGGGAAATACGCAGGTCCCATAATGGCTTTATTGCTATCTTTGATTTTTTCCCCAAGCTATATGTTTTCCTGACTGAATTACCCTGTCACAGATGCATATACAATGCATTCTCTTTATGTCTATAAATGTCTTATACCCTAAGGGAAACATTTACAGAAAGTGGGCTAAGCGCACGTAGATATATTTGTGTTGTGAGGTGCGACAAGATTAGTCTGGACGGGCTGCCATTTGAAAATAGTACATTTTTCAATAAAGCATTGCCAACAAATTGACAGATTCAGATTTTTTGCTGCCCAGGTCATGTTGAGCAATGATCATTTCAAGGTGTTTATACTGAAGGCTATGAAGATTTGCTAACCCAAAACTATAAGACTAGAATGACAACAATGTGGAAAGCCTGGAGTTAGTATTCACTGCATTCAAATTCTGTATATTTACTGGAGTAAGCAAACATTTCACATAATTAGTGAGATACTAAATGTATATCTTCTCATTAATCCGAGCCTTTTGCACTGCTTTGCGATCCAGTGCCCTGAGGAATGTTGCCTGCACTGTTAACTAAACAGGCATGACCACAAGTGTAGCCAAGTACCCAATAGGCTTACATTAGCTATGCCTAGCTAGTTAGCCAGCTTGGCCAACAAAAAAACACTGCCTCTGCAAATTGCAAAAGATTTTATAAGGGCCAAAAGGCATGAAGACAGCAGTGATGTTTCTAGTGCAAGGAGTCTGATGGCATATATGGATCTATAGGGGCCCGTCTGTAAGACAGACACCAGAGAAAGACATTAGATAGTGGAAAAGGACACATGAAAGGCAGGAGAATAAGAGAGGGAATGCGCTGGGAGAGCAGGAGATAAGAAGGGAGAGCCCAGGAGAGCACAAGTCAAATGAAGCGATAGGAGAAAAATGAAGAGCTGAAAGGACGCAGCAATGAGCACACGAAAAAGCAATGAGAAAGAAAGTGATAGAGAGGGGAAGAGAGGGGCAGGCAGAGTCTTGTAGCAAAACCACCAAATCATCACAGCTCCTGTCAAAGGCAAACACATTTACACTGTAGAACGGTCTATTAATCAGAGTAAATTACAATTGTTATTCATGTCTCCATGCACTCTGATTCAGAAATGATTTTGCTATATTAACATCAGTGGAAAGCTCCATCACTTCAAAACGAGTATGTTGATCTCGGTCTGGAAGCGTGCTTGTATAATAGGATTCACAGATATAAACAGCAGGACACCTGAACGTGACATTTGTTAGTTTGTGTCTACAGCAGAGGTCTAATAACACAAACAGATAAAAATCCATTCAGACTGGCTGTTCCTCCCAGTGATAAGCCTCAGGGCTTCCCTTATTACACCTGTAAGCATAGAACTCCCACAGCAGGACTAATGAGTCTTTGGGGGAACCCACTCCAGGACCCCACAAAGACATTTTTACAAGGCTAGAACTAAGCATTCAACACACATCATAACATCACACCACACAAGTCATTTATAAACACACATCCCGCTATATTGATGTGCAGAACACCCTTCATTAGACCGTCTTTCTTAGTTGACGCTGAACCAAAGAATACTGCATAATGCTGCCTCGGTGTGTGATTTAAGACAGCATGTTAGCGTTATGAAATCAGCTGCATAAAACAATAGTGCTGTCTAGTGTGACATGTATCATATGTATATTGGAAACATAATAACTGCTGCCGCTTCCAAAACAATAATTGAAGGTGATTTCATCCTCAGCCCAGAGTCTAAGTACCTCCAGAACCTCGCTGCTTCTCTAGTTCACTGATTTTTATTTTTTTTTTACAATAGTGTCTTGGTTCGTGTAGAATAGCTGCTAAATGTCTGCTCATAGATTTTTACATTTTCGAGTCCCAGGAAACACCTATGTAACACAATGCCAGCTCTCCTTTATACGCAGTCGTCAATTCAGCTCTCTGACTACCTCTGTTACTGCCTTAAAGGTGGAACAACAATGCCCTCAATACCGCGTTCATACCTTTTCTACAGAGCGGTAAAACTACATTCCTACCGTGAAAATACTGTATAACACCGGGGCTATAGAAATGACCCTGTTGTTGTTCGGGAAATCACCCTGGTCAGCTCTGCAAAAGAAGCTCTTGGACTAGGAGTTTGTTTCCAGAGACACAGCCATATTTTAGTTGTTACTAGTGCTGCACTTCCACCTACAGATCTCTGAGAAGTACAAGGTGCAAAGATGATAACTCCATCACATACAATAACTTTGTAGCTTTGCATGGTCAGACTCAGACAATACGCCACCCTTTGTTTCAGTGGTGGAGGAAGAGCTAGCTCAATCCATTATCATTCTGTGCCTTGTTTGCATTTCTTTAAACCAATTACAATCATCTCGGTGCTAAGCCAAGATGTACAATGGCAACACACAGATAGCAGGAAGGGATGAGACTGCCAAACACTCAGTTAATGGCAGCCCTCGTCCAAGAGATTACTTCCAGTGAGTGAGACTACCTTATAAGGAGCAGACGGGGCATCTTCCCCATTCCTCATTTGGCTTCAACATGACTAAAGAGTCTACTGACTTTTCTACCAGCTCCCTGCCCAGTTCCTTTCCATGTGGTCCACAGATCAACAATAATTTGACCACAATATTTTGCTAAATGGTCCGTGTACCATTCGTTCTTTTGTTTTTTCAATTCAGAACCAAATACCAAAAGAACGGGAAAATGGGTTGTTATTTCATTATTCCGTTTTAATACCAAACGAAAAAAACAAATTTCGACACCTTTTTCCATATATTCGTATTTCATGTTCATAACCGTTTTTCAAACGGTGCATTATTCTGGGCTTGAGACCCGGTCTAAGGTGGGTCCTCTGGTCCGGTTCTTTTTACTTTTTCATTCTTTTTTGGTTTTTATCATTACCATTACTACTAAAAAAAACTATTAATAAAAAACTATTATTATTATTATTATTAATAATAATAACTATTATTAAAAAACTATTACTACTATTGCTGTTGTTTGAAAAACAATTATGGACATGAAATATGAATATATGGAAAAAGGTGTCGAATTTTTTTTTTTTTTCCGTTTGTTATTAAAACGGAATAATGAAATAACGACCCATTTTCCAGTTTTTTTGTTATTTGGTTCTGAATTGAAAAAAACAAAAGAACGAATGGTACACAGACCCTAAACCCACTTTTATTATCATATATTGGTGTGTTTAGACCCTAATAGAACCCCCCAGGTGCTGCAAAACTATCTTTATATTAATTTAGGCAAAAATCTAGTGGATTTCTACAAATTCTTAGTTACATTTAATAACTAGTTACATCATAATATTTGCAGATATAAGGTCAAGAATTCCCAATGAACATTTATAATTGTTTATCAGGAACGGCGGTCGTAGTCCATACCGAAAATATGTCCAAACTTTGAGCTGATTACCTCCAATGTTCAGTTGTTGGTTGTATTCACAAAAGTGGCTGAACAGGTCAGAAAGTATGACTGACAAACTGGAGGGGGTGGGGCATGAAGTGGCTTATTTACATTTAAAGGGCCAGTGCGCTAAATGACCTTTCTGGTGTCATTACTCAGAAATAAGGTTGAAGATGGACCTGTGGAGTTGAATTACTGAAGAATTCAGACCCAAGCAGAGCATTTACAGTTTATGTAGACCACAGGGAAATGTTTTAAAATGCAAACAATCACTCCATTAAGAATATTAAACATATAGGAGGAAGCAGAGTTTGACGGCTGTTTAGATGGATAGATGGTTGTTTATTTATGTCACCTTTGGCAGATTAAAACCAATAAAGAAAATGTGTGTTTCCATGAATACTAGCCTAAATTAATTCATGTTCAAATTAGATATAAAAGGACTATAGAGTACAAGCAGATGGTTGTCAGTCTGAAAGCTTCCCATTCACTATTCATATCAGTCTTCAAATGCATCACTGACTTAGTTGGAGAACCTTTCCGGATAAATCCAAGGACAAGACAGTAACCAAGTAACTAGAGCTTGGTGAATGATAGCTGTAGAATACTATATTATCACCAGATTTGCAGGAATTACCTTCTGAAATCAAACTAATTAAAGAATAAAATTGTAGAATGTAGTATTTCAGTTTATTGTACTATGTTTTCTTCCTCATGTCTATTTCATTGTACTTGTCTGTGGTGTACCGTGTGTTTATGAATGACAACTATTTATTCTTACATATGTAGATGTGGGTGTAAAATCCTCCCAGTAGGGACAATGGTTGCAAATTAGTATTAGTTACAATCTCGTTGTGTAGCACAACTACCTCATGTTTGTAATGAACCTACACTGCCCTAATTTATAGAGGTATTTTCCACTTACAGGCATTAAATAAAAGACAATTTTCACATCCAACACTCCAATAAATATTGATGTCACAAATTAGAAAGTGTTTATGTTACATGATGCAAGCTGTTAAATGTGGAAGTCTGCAACACAACCTGGGACTGAAAGCGTGGAACAAAAAGTCTGTCCCAGCTAAAAACTGCATATATTTGGCATATGTGCATAAAAGCAAGTCTGCTGCCTGCCTTACATGTTCTCTGACAAAAGATATTTATAGTGTGCAGGAAACAATTTCTCAAAACACTGCATGGAGACTATCAGACTCTAAAGAACAAACTTGCTGTAGGTCAGAGTAGTGGGTGGTTTACTGAAATGAAGTCACAGGATTTCTTGGCAGTGAACCTCCTGAAGAGTAACCTGCTGCTGCTACATTGGCTGCCAAAATGCTTTAACTCAAATTGCATAGTCCTGCTTAGCTTGGGAATTCACACTTTGTTTTTTGCTGCTGCAGCATAAAAGACAGGGTCTGGATAAACATTTTTTTTTTAGCTGTTAACTGATTCAATTAAATTATTAAGCAAATGATCCCGTTTTTCTCACGTTAAAGACTGTGTGGGTAGCTCATGATGATATGTGTCCCTACCTGACCAGTGTCCAGTCGTCGCCCCAGAGCGGTCGGTGCAGGTGTTACTGACTGGCAAGAAGACGGTCTCCCATCCACCCGGGGCATAGCGCCAGTTGTGAGACTCCAGGATGAGCGTGCGCTGGGTGCCATATGCGATCATAAAGCAGTAGACGACATGGTGGAGCTGGCAGCCATAACCACAGCCCTTATTGATGTTACACACCAGCTTCCTCGCCTTACTGCAGTCTGGGGGGTTCTAGGAAGAGCAGGGGAGGGGGGGAACAGATACGGGAAAGAATGTTTCAACATTTCTTTATTGCTTGACCCTCATCTTGTATCTCTCAAAGCCCTGGTTTCTGAGTTGTAATAACATATTGCTGATATTGTTTTCTCTGCTGGGTCTTCTCTGCCTCATACTCTACTTCTTTCTAATTTTCTGACACTTTTTCCAGGTTTGCCTTTCTCCATTTACCTTTTGTTAGTGTCTGTTATCTCTGCTTTTTACGCTGTGCAGTCCCTGCAACTTGTTTTTTTTTGGATATGCCGGCAAAAACTCATAATTCGTACTGAAAGACCAAAGCTATCAATCAACTCATCAAAATAAATTACTGGTGGTGTTGCTGTAAATATTTACTGAAAACAGTCCCCAGCGCTGTCCGTGACGGTAATTTAACTTGATATACGTGTAAAAGCAAGCGACTAACTCTAAGATTTATTAAGTAAGGGAAACATATTCGTAAAGATACCTGATTTAAGAAGAAACGGAGTGGGAACAAACACATTTATTTGCAAATGTAGTAAGATATGCATTTAATAGGGCTTCTTGAAATAACAAAATGAAAGGTAAGTGTGATATTAACATCAAGTATGTGGTACAGAACTCATTCCAAGAACTGTATGAAGTCAAATAAAGCAGCACTTCAATCTTTCCTTTACTGTTTTTCTTTTACTAATGAAACGAGAAATGAGAAGATCTTAAAACCAAAGCCAAATGGTCAATAATAGTAAGAAAAATGACGAAAGATTTACAAAGCAAAAAGATAAACATTCTTCAAAGAATAGTAATAATCTCACACACATGTATTATTCTTAAAATAGGATCAATAAGACTTTGTGGCTAGACTCCAAGTTGTGGTTAGATAGGAGTTTCTGCAGCGCACATGCACTATTTAATCCTATTTCTATAATATTTGCTAAAACTACAGTGCCCAGCTCTTTTAGGAAATCACTGAAAGTTTATCTTTGTGACCTGATTTTAATATCCAAGTCGTCAGCAGGAATGAATAAGCATAAGCCTAAGGGCCACAGACTGGGTGGAGAAGTCCAACAGTATTCATAGATGCATTGTTAGTTTTGGTTTCTTCAAGGAATATTTTGGCAGTAACAGAAAATATAGAATATCAGCAGCCAAATCCTTGAATATCTTTTCTTCTTTGATCTGTTTATTTTTTTAGTACTGGTATTGCTTCCTTTCTTTTCCCCAACCACTTTCCCGATTTTTCACATGCTCTTTTTCTGCGCGTTTCTCTTTCGTCAAACCACTCTTCGCCCTCTCTGATTGACTCCCAGTCCCTCCAGTACGCCACTCATTCCTCATAAATTAGCCTCGGTGTTATACAAAGTCTGAAGAAGAATACCAAATGTGAGGTAAAGAGGAAAGAAACAAGGATTTTTTTGGGGGGGAGGGGGGTTGTATAAAAAAGCAATGGAAACCAGCAGAGTGACACATGTTGTGTTGTCGATGAGTCGCTGGGTGGGTTGTGATTCGCTCGGCAGCCGGTCGGAGCGACTCCGCAATACTAGTGCCAACCAGCTTCCTAAACAGCAATTACCGGCTGATGGGAGTGTTTTCCTCATTAGGCTGCTGCAGCTGTGGATGGTTCATAGTAATCAGGCCACACGGCACCCACCGGCTAAGGCTGCCTATCACACACTAGCAGGAAACCAACAGGAGGAGGAGGAGAAGGAGGAAAGAAGAGGGACGCGAAGGGGAAAAGAGAGTAGAGGGTAAGAATAAGAGAGAGGAGAGATTTAATAAAATGGAGGGTATAAGGAGGAGAGGAGGAGGAGGAAAGGAGGTGGTGGACAGGTGTGGAGGTCAGGAGAAAGAAGGGATAAGGAGAGGAGACAAGGAAAGGAGATAAGGAGAAGCAATAAGGAGAAGAGAGGAAAGGAAAGGAGATGAGGAGAGAAGAGAAGAGAAGAGGGGAGGAAATAAAGAGAGGAGTGGAGAGGAAAGGAGACGAGCAGAGGAGAAAACTGATTACTACTGTTTCTGTTCAATAACATGAACAGAGTACAGCAGCCATGGAGCTGACAGAACGAGCCACACAGGTATTTCTTGCGAGTTACATGCTGCCTGTTCACGTCTATCCCCACAGGTGTAAGCTAACTTAGAGTGCTAATAATCTACTATGGCATCCTGACAAAAGGCTTTACGGAAAGCTTGTTTTTTCCCCAGCGAAGCTCAGCATTTGAGCTACAATGTCCGCATTAACGCTGTTGTGTCGCGGCGTGCCACGCGATGCGGTGGCCACACCGTAAACTAGGCTAATAATGATGAGGATGGAATTAATCCAAAGTGCTAAGAGATTTGGTTCATGGATAATGATGGCAAATGCCTGTACAAAAGCAGCCGTTGAGTACCGCTCTATACCATAGGTTAAGTACCTGTTAAAACGGTGCATTTTTCCAATGTGAAAAATAGAGGCAGTGGTATGGCGCTTCAGCTCCTGGAGACCTCAGCGGTGTCGTTTATTTATGGACTATAACTAAGAACAAGTAGATATAGCATACAGTTCTATATGCCAGGTAATTATCCACAAATATGCCAACGTAGGTGATAAAAGCAAGCTGTGCAGTGCTGAAGATGCTTTTAAACAACATTTTTGACTCGGTGCTGCTGCTTCTATGCCAAATGATTAACTGTAACATGATTATATTTAAAAAAAAAAAACAGACTGTACATCCACCTCATTAGAGTCCATATTTGCCTCTGGGAGACCTTTTGAAGAAAAACACCTGTAGTGCACAGGTTGTGACACATTTTATGCATGCAGAAGCAACAGTATGTCATTTACAAGTAAGGAATGAGAATTATATTGAAAATTATAATAACCCACATTTGATATTATTTATGGCCAGTATTGTTTGCCGTTGCATTCATTTGCATTCTGTAATTGCCTTTCTGTAATAGTTTTCAGTTTTCTGCCAGACTGTGCCTTTCTTTGACTGGATTCAAAGTGCACAGGAAACACTGCATGTGCGTTCAGCAGAATGCACGCTTTGCAAACCGCAGCTGTTCAACAGGTTCAGAGGTCAATACGTGAGCTATTTCAAACATCAATCAACCTATATTACGGCAGAAAGTGCCTGTAGTGATCATGGTTACAATGATCAACTGCTTACAGTAGATGAATAAAAAGCCCGAGACAGAATCGATTCTGCACAAATGAAGTTTAAATTATTTACGTGCGTTCACTCATCCAACACTTATACTGTTATGTTTGTTATGTAAAAAGCCAGATATGTTGTGGATGCCTGATGGGGATATGTTGAGTTGGTTATGTATAGCCAGATTTTTGGGGAAGGCATGGAAACTCAGACAAAGAACTGTATCCTGAACTAAAATGACCTTTTTTGATGGAATTTGTATTGGGTTGAGTATATGCTTTATGTTAGTCATACTGTTTTGGGGTCAGTAGTGTTGTAGAAGCTTATATGGGCGTTTAGTGTATGACACTAAAATAAAATATTCATTCAATCACATACTAATCAAGTAGTCTGTGTACAATGTGTTCATCTGGGGCCTTTTTTTATATATATATATACCTGAGCCTATTTTGGCCGTTTCTGAGCATTTTTGATTTTGCCTTTATATACTATATAAAGAAAGGTTTACTATACACATGTTTGGTACCTTTTTTCAGCACAAACTTCATCTATCTCATCTGCTTATTACTTTTTCACCTACCTAACCTACTATATCAACATAAAAAGGCCAAAAAATATAAAATCCGATTTGAAAAACATATACATTTTATTACATAAATAACACATAGATGCTTAACAATCCTTTTCAAAGACTTTAAAAGTGAATATTGGTTCCACATATTAGGTATGTAAAATAAAAAACGTAATAAATTAAAACTATACTCTTATATTTGACATAAAAGCACACATTTACATAGGCGTTTCTCTGGTTTTCTCCTCCCTCCCCACACCCGTCCACCCCCGACCCTCCTGGTTTCTACACCCAGTTTAGGTGCGGGGATTCTAGGTGCATTACCTATAATGCTAATGGAGTCTACGGATTAGAATCGGCAAATTCTGACATTTTTTCTGTCTTGAAAAAAGGACAAAAACTGATAACGATATGGTGACAAATACGCCCCAAAAACGCCCGCCCCACCTCATTTTCATACTTTTACTCACATTTCTTTACTCTGGTTTCAAACCATCATATCTCCGGTTGTATTTGCTCTATCAACATCAAAGAAAAAGTGGGAGAGTGTTTCAAGTCGGCACTTTCGAACGCATTAGTCCCAGGTGGCCTACATGACTGACTTCTGATGGTACGATGTGTTGAATATGTCATGTGATTCAGTCACGGGGCTGTGACAGTGGACCCCTAGGGGTTAAGGTGACACTACAATCACACTGAAATTTGTCTTGTTTGAATTAGAGAAAACAAAAAAATACCCAAAGAAAGCACCTGTTGATGCAACACTTATCCAGTGCAAGTGAAGTGTTCAAGTTTCCATAGGCTGGTTTGAGCAACTGAAAACAGGAGAGAATTTTATCTTTGAGAAACTGAACAGGAAGGCTGCTGCGGCAACGATCGATGCGACGGTGATGTCATATTGTTTGAAGTACAACTACAAGAAGCTGAATGAGGAAAAATCCTCCTTTTTGATTCTGAGTTGGAGAGTATGTGGAGTTTTTTTTTTTTTTTTAGAACTACAATCATCCACCAGCAAAAGTGGCACAAAAAACTCCACTAGCAACACTTCAAGGTAAATAAACCTCATGTTAAATTTACAGACGAGTGACAAATTAAAGGCTCGTCCATAATTATGATCTGCTTATTGTGACCAATTTGACCCGGACAGATGTGATTGCCGTGAAAGGTTTCCGCTGTATTAAAATACACTTTTCATTACCACCAGTAACTGAAGGTCACGCCAAATCAACCACAACTAAAATCCTTAATGACATTACCCTTATTACCAGACGAGCTGTAATCTCTGAAAAACTGTGGCACAAAAAACAATTATCATGCGGCGGCAATGAACTAAATTTGATGTTGCCTCTGCCGACTAAAACACTGTGTAAAAAGGTTCCGAATGCAAAGAGAGATGAAAAGCTCATTCAGCGGCGACCATCTGAAGGAGTCACGCATGTTCAGTGTATGTTATGGGTAGACAGATGGTGCAGACGCAGAGATGGAGTTAGTTAAACCAGGAATGAAGTGAGAGGAAAGTGCGGGTGGTGGAGACAGCAGGACAGGAGGGAGGAGTCAGTGTGTGTGTGTGTGTGTGTGTGTGTGCATGTGTACATTTAGATGCGAGTGTGTGCATAAGAAATGGCAAGAGACACACAAACCGAGCGTTTCGTCGCGTATGAGCGTGTGCATCAATCTTGTGGCCGAGCGCGTTTTGTGCGTGCGCGTCGATTGCTTGTGTAGGTATGGGCGAATCCATCTGTGCACGACTGTGTGTGTGTGTGTGTGCGTGTGATGAATTAGCGATGGCAGCTGGTGGAGCGGTGTGATCCCTCAGCGGTGGTGACAGCAGCTGTTAGTGGTGCTGTCTCCGCCCAGCCAGACTGACTGGGTCCTCTTCATCAAACACACCGCCTCATTAATGCTGCAGGGAGCGGTGCCGCGACACACCGCACCTCCAACCCCAGAACCCTGCAGCACCAGGGCCGGGTAGCGGGGTGGCTGGGGGTGAACGGATGGGTCTTGAGTCTCAGGTTTTGTGTGTGTAAGCAGCCCATCCATCCATCTCTCTCTGTGTTTGTGTCTGTCTTTGACGTTTTTGCATTTCTGCATATGCGTGTCTGCCAATCTGTCATTTTGCTTCCCTGCATATGCGCGCGTGTGTGTGTGTATCTGTGTGTGTGTGTGTGTATCACTAAACCGCTGACAAGCAACAAGAATCCTGCTTGTCAGATCCGACTGTCTGCTATCACACCACTCACCTGCTCCTTGTGGAAACTGATGTTGACAGTTATGGATGGTGCAAATGAGATGCCCGAGTGTGAAAAATGTCCTCGAAAATGCATATGCGAACTTGTACGTGAGGGAAACATTCATATAGCTTTATTTATGTCAACATGTGTGCAACTTTGTGCAAAGAAAAAAAAATTAAATAAAAAAAACAAGGCCATTTGGCAGAGTGTCTGTAGTTACCTGTAGATAGGTGATTCTGTTCTGGACCAGATCCGACAGATCTTTCGCCTCCTTCATTCTCCACTCGCCCACTCCATCTGCCTGGCTGAGGTAGTACAGGTCTGTCATGATCGACCTGCAACAACACACAAATCAACGGTTTACTCTTCTTGGTTCACTTTAAAAAAAAACAAAAAAAACACACTTATTAATCAAGAGATTCCAAGATTATGATTTTTAACAGTGCTCAAAAACAGCACCATGTCCAAATGGTAGTTCATTACTTTGCCAGCATATTCAGCCTTTCCTTTCTGGCAACAGTGTTATCTACAGTCTCATATTCACCAAATCTCTGGGCATTGCCAGGATGGTAAAATATAAGCAAAGATCCGCCTCCAGATGAATGCAAAAAGCAAAACTACATCTTCAAAGGGCTGATACCATAAAAATAAAATAAAACATAGCAAATAGAATCTTGTGTTACCATAGCACCGGCATCTTAAAAATGGATTGGAGTCAGATTGGTCACTGAAAGAGCAGCAGCTATAAAACAAACCCAGGAGTCTAAAGTAAACAGATTTACCCTTTATACATACTAGGGATGCAAATGATCAGTGAATCCATTAATCATGAGTTGGATGACATTATCGATTGATTGACAATTAAGCGGCGATTTTCTTGAATTTTTCTTTTGATAGTGTCTATAAGTATTGTTTATATATTTCATGTCATATTCCTTAATGGTTCATTTATTGTACCATTAAATCATCAGTAAAGGCAATGACATTTACAGAGCAGAACTATATAAATTCTAGAGAAAAAAAGTGGATCTGAAGAGAGTTTAGAAGAAATGTGCATTTATGACAACTGAGTTAGATTTCAGCTGAGATGGGGGGGGGGGGGGGGGGGGGGGGGGGGGGGG
>JAPSES010000098.1:3601061-3623108 GCA_029822895.1 Maxillicosta whitleyi | reverse complement strand
AATAAAGTATATTATTATTATTATTATTATTATTATTATTATAAATTTCTGCTTTGAAACACACACACACACACACACACACACACACACATATATATAAAATCTAACTTAAAACTTAGTATGCCGATTACAAATACAAAAAATTAATTAATTAATTAAAAAAAAAAAAAAAATATAGTCTTGTAGTCTCTTATTTTTTGTATTTGTAATTGTATTCGTTTGGTTCTTGTTTTTGCGTCCTTGTTTTTGATTGTTAATATCTTTAAAAACCAACAAAGACAAAAAAAAAATTAGTATGCCTTCATAATTAAAAATTGTTCATTAAAAAAAAAAAGTATCATGTTTATGGCGTCAGTGTATGGCGCCATTTAGCAATTCAATATCTGCTATTGTATGTGTTATGAAACTGAGGAGGAAAACTTAAGCCGCCATGGAAAGAACTCTCCTTGAAATTTTTTTTTTGGGTGTCACTGCTCACTCAACCATCACCCAACACAATAATCTTTCCCGTCAGCTGTGCCATGGATTTAATGATTTCCTTTAAAACCCTGAGGAAAGTTGTGACATTTCTAGTGTAACGTCACCATAGCATATGCCCACCTCTCCTGGTGTCCCAGGTCCTGCAGAAGCACGTCAGCATACTTCTGCCTCTCGCTTGCTTCGACATTGGCCAATTTCTTCACCTCGCTGCGAACAAAGTACCAGAACTCCTTCACGCCGTTTTCCACCCTCCTCCGTAGCTCCTCCTGAGTGGGCCCCGGGCCTGCAGGGAAAGTTAAGAGAACACAACTCATAACAAAACCATAACAAAGACACTCAGCTGACACTCTTATGAAACACAGGTATGGTTTGTAACAATGAATCAATGACGTTAACATCAAAACAGCTTCTTGTGAACACGGCCAAGAGGATAGCCAAAGAAAAAGAATTCAAAAGAGGTCGAAAGGAATTCCAGAAGCAACAAACACAACAATGATAGTTTCACAAAATAACCATTAAAATTTTACTCTTTTATTCTGTGTCCCTGGGTGTTGCTTTGACCTCATTAAGAGAGACATGATCAGTGCATTTTGCCTCATAGCTTTTCCTTATGTGCTTTTTTTTCACACAGTTCTAACAACAGGAAGGAACTCTATACTCCTTCCGAGCCAAAACAATGTGGACTAACCCACATGGATAACACAACTGCCTGCTCTGGTTTCTGTGGAGAGGACCGATGAGGGAAAAAATAAAAAAAAAAAAAAAAAAAGGGGGTGAGGAAAGGACAGCCTCCAGCAGGACAGAAGAAGTGGTGGTGGAGGAGGAAAGAGGTTTTTTTTTTTTTGTTTTTTGTTTTTTTTACATTTCTATCTCTTCTCCTCTCACTCCCTTCCCTTGGTGGAAAAAGCTGTAGGGTATTTTTAGCTTTTTCTTTCCCTGCGGCAAGATGGAAAAGCTGACCCTGTGCTGCCCTCCACGCTTACATGTCCTTTATTTTCTCACTCTCTGTCTCTTTTCTCCACTCTCTTACTCCCATTCTGCCACTGGGGCCTTCACACTGCTTCCATTTCATTCACACATTTCCGCATTCACCTGACAGCTTTTCTGCCCCTCTGACCACTGCTTAGAGTGGCAAATACACACATGACCCTGCCCATCCAACAGTGAAGCTCTGCCATCATCACTGTTGAGCTACAGCGGGCTTAATGCTGGGCTAGACTGCGGTTCTGACTGCAGGCGAAAGCTCACAAGAGCATCTGCCCGGTTCTCTACCATATATAGTCAACTCTCGCAAATCAATCCTTTCATACTTGAGAGCTCTGTGCCAAATCCTTCCCTGTAACCTTTTAGGTATCCCTGCCCTGCTTACCATCTCCAGTGAGTTTCTGGAAGCTGTGGATCTTCTGTTTGGCTCTGGTTAGCTGATCTTCCAGGGAGCGCAGCTTCCCCGCAGCCAGGGACCCGACTTCTGCCTGACCGTCTGGTATCCTGAGGGGGGAAAGACACAAGAAGGGGATGTGATGGGTGAGGAGCATGTATGGTCGATAGTAGATACAGTGCAAAAATATCTCTCTGCAGAAAGAGTTGGCTGAAACAGCGTTATAGTAACAAAAACCAAACCGCTAGTGAAGGATAAGTGAAGGTAACATCTTTGCGGTAAAGCTTATATAATGTTTATTATTTGATTACTCATTTGTTAAGTTAAGAAATAGTCACGCTGCTCAGAGGCTCCAAAAACCTCATCTGACATCTCCACAGTACTCCTTTAGTTTGAGTAATAGCAAGAAAATTAAATAAATGATAAACAGAAAAAAAAAAACAAGTGAAAATTCAGAAAGGTTTTTGGCAAAATAAATAAATAAATAAAAATTAGGTTGACAGACAGTTTTCTCAAGTCACAAATCAACAAAAACACCTACACTAAACTGAGTTTTATAAAAAAAAAACCCAAAAAGGCCAGAAATGACTGGTCCTTGCTCATAATTTTAAAAGCTGGAAAAACACACTGGCAGTTGTTGAAATGTCAAATTCCTTTTGCAGTATGTACTTGAACTTGTCTGAATAAATATTTATTTGAGAAATAGGCCACACAGCTGCACAATCCTACTTCTGTTGCTATATGAAATAGACTATATCAACATCAGGTTTGTAATAGTCGTTAATCAGATTCAAGAGTTTAGAGAAGCAGTGAGAACTTATTAGCATTACAAACATTCAGCAGTTAGTCTTATATACATCTTACTAGTATCACAGCTGGACACCACAGTCCTATTTTACTTATATTAATACATTATATACTGCGCAAGACATCATATATGCACTTAATGAATAGTGCATTCAAACATCAGAACATGTTGCCAGTGTACCGACTCAAATTATGTGGTTGAGAAATATGTGAAATACAATTGGAGCTTGATTGTAAAATTAAAAATAGTGTTGAATTAGGTACGCAGCTAACATTCTCAGTTAGCATCCTTTTCACCTGATATTTCACCATTTTGGTCCTGTTAAAACAAAGTCAGATTAAATATATACAGAGCTATCTAAACTACAGTCATGCAAGTCTGGAATATTTGTTACCATGCCAACTATTTACCGATATCCATGGAAATCTTAACTGATTATTACACATACCATATGCTGCATCTGTTTTGTGAATTATAGCTGAAAAGGTCTTTTGTCACACAGAACATGTGAGTAACTTAACACTAATAATTAATTGTATTACTTCAGTAAATGAAGCACAACTGATCTTCAGGCTCGCTGCTACCCTTTTATGGGTTTTTTTTCTGATTAAGTATAGCGAGCGTGACAGTTCCTGCACTAAAGCATCATGTGCTGGAGGCTTTGAAAATTTACAGCTCGGAATCTTGCAAAACCAAATTGCTCATTACAGCTGAAATGATGTTTGTGCTTTTTTTTTTTTTTCAATCCATTTAAGGTGCTTTAAATTAATAAAATAAGCCAATTTAAATTCATATGTAAAAACAAATCTGTGTTCAGATGGTATGTACTGTAAATTACTGCAATACAATAAACAAAGTGACTTAAATCGGGATTTCCCATCTGTCTCTGGGACATAAATAACCACCACACTTGTGCAGTGAAATCAAAAATGAGCACTCCGACATGCTCAGAAGACAAAGTTCAAATCAAGCGAGGAGATAAAAGAAGTCGATGACATTACACCAAATCAATTCCTCTACGTAAAACTATTAAAAATGGAATATGTTCGAATGCACAGGGGCATTGGTGAAGTGCTGCAAAGGCCATGTTAATGAGTCATCAAGGCATGCAAACTCAATTTGCTCCCTGAGTGAGGAACATCAGTCGCTGGCAGGCATAAAGATGGGACTTTTAAAGTTGCAACAGCCTTTCTCGATGCACAAACCCCCCCCCCCCCCCCCTTCAATGTTCGAGCCTCAGTCCTCCTGGAGAAGCTCAGGCCTCCCACTTCACTGAGCACTAGCAGATTTCTGCACTTCAAAGATATGGAAAGAACTAAGGAGAGAAAGGAAGGGCGTAATGTAACACATTATGTAACTGCAAGATGGACAAGGATAAACACACACATTATTGTGGCTTTACAGATGGTTAGATGCATGTCTTAAATATTCAACGGCTTTTCACTGCAAAATCTGTGGCATTCCTATTTTAGCTACATGACACAGATCTTTTGAAATAAGACCCAGGTGCATTTCCTTTCCCAAGAATCAGCTCAGCCCTCAACTGTGAGAATAGGATCTAGTCTCACAGTTATGTCTATCCAAACAATATTCAAGATGTCCCAAAGGTCACACCCTAAACTGCTATTACACAACTCTGTAGGACATAGGACTTTTTCCTCCATGACATCATTTCCCACGGGGCTTAAGTGCTTTTAAATGTGCAAGTAAGGACATGTGAAACCTTCCTGAACAAGGCAGACGATCTAGGCTAGATCAGCAGTAGGCTAATGAGCACATACATGATACAGAGGTTAGCTAACATGGTCAAAAGAAACATGAACGGATGAGACACTGTTTCTATTATAGGCCACACACAAGAATCCACAACCGAGACATACCGATGAAAAACACATCCACACCCTAAGTGGTTCAAAAACCCACAAACACACAGGAAGGAGGCAAGTGCTGTACGCAAATACACAAATGATCCCTGATGCTATCTCTAGAGAACCTAGAGCAGAGACTAAACAAGGCAGCTGGATCCAACAGCATCTTAATCAAACGATACAGGAGAGGTAACAGATGAGGAAAAGCCCAACTTAGGGGAGGTGGGACTGAAGGTGGAGAGGAATACTGTGTAGTGAAAGACAAGCTATGAAAGCAGGGGGTGATGAGCCCCACAGGCAATGAGCACTGAGCCGGAAAGCAGGTGAGGTTCCAGCTTCCTCTGAAATGCTGCCCCAGCTGTCGCTTCATTGGCTCCCGCCCCAGCACCCGGTAACCATGGAGTTCACAGGGTGATCAGGGCCGGGCGGAGCAGCTTGAACGGTGGGGGCCCATGTGGCAATGCACCGCATACATATTTCCATGGTAAAATGTAATGTACTCTGGTTAACTTCAAAAGAAAACCTATGTGCTGACCTGCAAAACCATACATATGGATAGAAATGTAAAGTGTTCTTGGAGGTGCAGATGAAAGGCAACTACATGAATGTAATTTGACGTTACACTTTGATTTGGAGCTAAAATAATATGTTGCAAATCCTGTGTTTCTTGTTAACAAACAACTCATTGCACAGACATCTCGGGGTCAAAACCGCTTTGGTAGGTTGTGATTAGTTTGTAGTAAACCACTGCAATCAACGTAACAATGTGGGGTTTTGATACGCCTGATGAATGGTGATGAAAGCAACATATACCAGCTCCTCTTAAACACAGTGATCTGTATCGTCAGGTGAAGAATCGTCAGACTAAGGAGATCTGAAGTATTTAAGGATGTGCGCTCTCATGAATAATATTCATTACATGCTGGGTTTGTAAAAGCATTCTGAAAAAAAAAAGTGTGACCAAATTGTGGACACTAATTTGAGTCTATTTGTTTTGACTTCCCAAAAAAGCCAAAAGCATTCTAAAGACAGTAAAGGCTTATATATATGTATACAACCTGTACTCTGGTTGAAATGTAGTTCTAAATCATTTTGAAGCTCTCCAACTTATTTATTGTTATTATTATTTATTATCCAGAATGGGGCACTTTGGCCAGATAACGCAATAAAGCAATGAAAATATTGAGTGTACCCAGATTTTTCCTCCCCTATATTTACTATTGCTTTTTAATAGAGCCAAAACATTTATCACTTTGATTCAGCGATCTTTTGGGGGGGGGCAGCATGACTCCACTGTTAAAGCTTTTTCTCTGGGAACAAGTGAGTGTTGCATCAAACCACTTGACTCCAATAAGTCAAGCTAATAAACCAGAAGAATGCAGTGGTGGAAAAGGCTTGTAAACACCATAAAAAAGTGGAAAAGTCCACTACTGCCATAAAAACTAGGTAGCACTTTCAAGTAGCTTTTGTAAAAGTTTGGTAAATAATGACGTTGGCAACTCTGCTGCCACATCCAGTTTATTGTCTGACCATGTTCAATTGTAAATGTGTAACTCTGTTTTTATGTGAATATTTCTACACTGTACCAAATCAGTTAATCTTGTCCCCACTACGTATCTTTCCTTGGCGATCCCCATGTTATCTAAACTGACTTCAACACTATAATTGCAAAGTAAACTGATTCTGTATGGTGCATTCTTTCCCTGCATGCTTAAAGGCCTGTACATCCACAACAAACCACTTCAGCTCTGCTCCAGGCCTTACTTGACAGAGATGTCCACAGCACAAATAGCTCCGACAATGGGACTACTGTGCGGTAGTCGACCTTCCCTTGGTGGGCCTGAGCGACGGCCGGGTCGATGGGAGTTCAGTTCTGAAAGTAGCAGCAGCATCTGCTTAATGGGACACAACCTTTACAGGACTGTTACGGGCCTCAAACACAGGTGGACGTTGGACTCGCCACATGAAATGAGATAATGGTTACATGATAGTTTACATTTTATTCGTTTGTTTATGACATGCTTCCAAATTAGGGAGATATATGCAAAAAAGTAGCAAGTACATGATGCAAATGTAATCACAAGGTCACACAGAAGGGGGGTAATTGGAGTCTAATGGTCAGTGACTTGCACCATTAGAAGATAATTCCACACTGGAGCATAGGAAAACTGACTAAATGCTGCCTTTCTGTCTACTGGTTTTACATTTGGGTCACATGGTGCAAGATGTGGGTGGGACTCGTAGGATAGCAGATAATTGATTAAAGAAAAGCGTGTCACACTGGCTTCTAAACTTTATGCCGTAACTACTGCTCAGTGCCAAATGTATCGTCTTGTTGGCAGTGAGGCGGGCTGAAATAACATATAAATTAGATAAGTGCAATGACTGGTCTCTGCAACCCTTCTCATCCCCTCAGTCCTCATTTTCCATTTCCTCGTTGGTGCTCTTTACTTAGCGCAGTCCTCACGCCATCCATCATGCTCCCCTCTTCTGCATCACTCCCTCCCACCCTCCATGCCTCTGTTGGCATGCCTGGGGGATCGATCAGGTCCTCATCGCTCAGCCCAGCTGTCAGTCTCACCCCTTGCTCCCTCCGATGTCACACCATCAGGCTGGCGCGTGTCATTGTCTCCACAGGAGCCATGGCTTCATGCCCGAGGTGACTGACAGCTGCAGAGAGGGTGGAGCCAGACAGACTGAGCAACTCGACCCTGTGCTCACCTCTCATTAATGCTGCTGGGTGATTGGTGGGCTGGCACGCTGCCTGTCACTCAAATCACTCAGGAACAGCCTGAATAACCGAATCACTGGACTGAATCTGTAGGCCAGCCAGGTGATACTAATTTGAATCTAAGCGTTGACTGATAGATTTATTAATTTCACATGACAATTCAATTTGAAAAATTATGGATAGTTCAGCAAAAATAGATCAAATGTGACCATTAATGCG
This sequence comes from Maxillicosta whitleyi, assembly GCA_029822895.1. Taxonomy (NCBI): domain Eukaryota; kingdom Metazoa; phylum Chordata; class Actinopteri; order Perciformes; family Neosebastidae; genus Maxillicosta; species Maxillicosta whitleyi. The sequence continues at coordinate 3,615,624 of JAPSES010000098.1, read as the reverse complement.
TGAATAATCCACTTAGCTGTTTGCATGTTCTTCTGCTTTTCATTAATACCATGCAACTGTGCAATATCTGACCAAGACAATCAATATTCCCTACAAACAACTTCAACACCGCTATCACTCTTTATCATAAAGCAAATGAGACAGTGTAAACACGATTCGTTCTGATATAAAGTGAATGCAAAACACTGTTCAATATGACAGCACATCCATCTAACGCTGCACTGCAAGTTAAATCCTACACTAAACCATAAATCTCTGGTCTTTATGGTGTAGGTTTCCACTGCCTAACAACTCGACACTAAGGTGCGATTCAGCCATAATAATGTCAGTTTAATGGGTTTGATTCTCTCTGAGGCCACTCATAAAAAATGAATGCACTAATGGTAAGGGTAGGTGCTTTGGATGAAACCATGTGGGCATTTTTATTATTTAATGTCAGAGAGATGCTTCGAAGAACTTGTTCTGCCTCTTGTTCAACATGGGCAAATTCATGTTCTCAGTCCAAACCTGCAGAATGCTTTAGTTGGTGAATTAGGTTAAGCATGCATTTCAGCTATTCTCTCAGTGAGCTAGTGAGTTGTTACATAGTCAGTCAGGCTGTGACAACCTGCCGGCTGGAGTCTGGCTCGGTGCCATGCCTCTGTCAGCAGTTTGGTAGTGGAGTGAGGCAGAAGAAGAGGAAGAGGAAGGGGAGGAGAGGAGATGAAGGAGGAATGAAATGAGGAGCAGGACAGTGAACTGTGAAGGGAGGGGCTGTGACAGGGAAGATGGGCAGCTCACTAACAACCTCTGTGCATGTATTAAGTCTATAATATAATGAGAACAGCCACTGGATGAGGTGTGGTAGGGTTTTATCTATGTATGTGACCACTACATGGTCAGGACTGATTGATATGGTTTTGTTCATGGCCAATAATGACATGAATTATTAGTCATTTGGAACACGTGGGTGGCACGGTGAAATATTAGTGCCATTGTGGTCACGCCTCAGAGCTTCTGGGTTCAATCTCCTATTAGACCACACTTTTTCCGTGCTGATTTTGTGTATTCTCTTAAAGCCACATGAATTTTCTCCAGGTTCTCTAGTTTTCCCCACAATTAAAAACAGGTACACGGTATAAATTAATTCTCTTCTGGCACAGTGGAGCAGTGGTTAGCAGTTGCCTCTCGGTATGGGATCATCCCACCATCCGTAGGCATGCACTTAATAGGCTAATTGGTCAATCTACATCACAAAGTGTGAATGTGAGAGTAAATGGTTATACATCTGTATGTGTCAGCCCCGTGATGAACTAGCGACACGTCCAAAGTGTACCCCACCTTTGTCTGCTGGTGGCCAGGATAGGCTCCAGCACCCCCCGTGGCCCTCTTGAGGACTAAGCAGTTTAGGAAATTAATAAATTAATTCTCTTGTCAGTGACCTTGACCAAGGTACTGATGAAGATCTGAAGTTGGTCCCTGAGCACCTTCAAAGGCAGCTCATTGCTCCTCCAGGCCTCATGCTAACTGTTAATACAACGCAACACATGTATTAAAAAGATAAAATATAGAGACTGTGCTTCTTCACTGGTGTAGTAAGGTGAGTTGACCATTATACCCTTTTTTCTACATTTGCAGTCAAATACATAATGCTGATCTTCAGACTATACCCATTACAAAACACAAAACTGTTTAAATGTGTTTAAGCTGAAACTCTATGGCAGTCTTTACAGCTGCATCACAGGCAAAGCAGCAGATTTTTCAAGTTATTTTTTCAACAAAAACCAATGATCATGAATATGCTGAATATTGGAACTAATAATTGGAAATGCTGACAGGTCTATCTCTACTTCACACTCACACATGCATGAATGCACAGGCAATGAATGAAGGCACAAAACTGAAGAAAGAAAACCCACTCCTGCATCTGTCGATAGCTCATAAGGCTTAACCTCAGCAAGTCAGTTGACTGTTTTTGGCTTGCTGTGCTCGATACTTAGCTGAAGCTTGAAGGGACTAGAGGATGCACTGTAGCACAGCGGCAGTAAACAACTGTGGAGGCCTCAGTCCCAGATCAACCACCGAACTCAATAACCAGCAACAAGCGCGCAGTGTATTGGGGACCCATCTGGACACTGGTAGACTGAAAGCTGCACTTGTTTTTTATGCCATGAATTCCACCTTTGTTTCTGAGCCAATTTTGAATAATTACAAAAGCAAGGGATTTAATCAGGGACCAGCTGTCTGAAGCAACGTGTGCGTCTGTTTTTTTTTTTTTTTTTTATGTTTATTTACACTGATGGGGGCCCTGCATCAAAGTGAATCGGAATATCACAGAAAGACGGTGATGGCAACATCTAAAGATTGGGTTCCCTGTTAATATGGCACACACCAGGACACACTACTGCATTCCCAGCACTCGTGCAATTATAGATGTGCACACCCATTCACAGACGCAATGTTTATGTGTAAAGAGAAACAATGTCAGCATGCGGAGATAAGAGCAGAACCATCTGTCTCTCTATTACACATAGCCTGGAAGTGTGAATCGTACTGCACGGTAATGTGCTATTATCTGCCAAAATAACACAATAAAATCTGGTGAGGTGTGTGACAGTCCATCCATCTGTCTATCACACATGGTGTCTCCTACACCAGTGAACAGCTATTGATGAAACTTTGCAGCAGCATTTGTTGAACTATGCAGCCCACAGTAGATGCTAACTTAATCAGAGGCTGATTAGATTTCCTTAAAAACCAAAGAAACAATCATCTCATTTCTACATTCTCGCATTTATAAAATTACACTAATTGCAGAACCAGGGCTAGGCCTGTTTTCAAATGCAGGACTTTCCTAAAACTTTGAAATGATGCATTGCAGTGTCACAACTTTTTTCTTTTTAGTGCACATTGATTAGAAAAAATGGGCTTAAATTCATTTTCTTATTCTCATCAAACCTCCTGATTTAATCATGACAAAACTGACTAAACAAATGATTTATTTTACCACACATCCCCAGGATCATGCATTGCATGGACTTACCCAAGTAGGAATAAAACAGAATGCAATTCTGTTGTACATTGTTAGCCTACTTTCAGAGAGGAAATGTATTGAATGACTAATAGAATATGCATTTATATTTTAGATTTGAGCTTATGAGGGAATGTAGAAACATGTTCACTTCAGGATAAAATGCATTTTACCACATACATTTTATAATTAGTGGTTAAATTTCAGAAACAGTCCATGTTGGAAACAAAAGAAGATAATGGTATTAAATAAAGAAAATGCAAAGTAATGAAACAAAATTCTATATAAAAGCACTTCTCATCTCCATGTCTAACACATGAGTATGAAATCATAATGTAACTGTGGCATATAAATACTGTATGCTATCTGGTAGCCCCTTCTAGGCTATGTTCAAACTGATGATCTGTAGCGATGAAAATATTTTTTGCCATGTCATCTGGCTTATAATACATAACCATGTTAATTACAGAAACTGACTTAATTTAAAGGTAAATAATTAATAACAAAGAAATTAGAAATGGCAGAAAGACTTTGCCAAATTTTACCAGGCAAAAATCATTACTGTAATCATTACTGTAAAAACATTTGTGGACACACAATACAGGTACAAAGCTACAAAGAAATGGCCATATTTCAATAAAATACACTAAGTGTGGTTATACATTATAAAAGTGGAGGGTTAATGTTACCTGAGCGATTCGGCCATACGTCGCAGGTCTTCATTCTGCTGCTTGAGCCGCTCTAGCTTGGCCAGGATCTTGGAGAGCTCCCGGCTGGACCGCTCTGGATGCTCGCTGTCCCTCACTAAGTGACCACCTATGTAGAAAAGTAGTGTACCCCAGGCCAGCAGCACCAGGGTAATCCAACGCCATGAACCCGCCCAGGGCCGCATGGCTCAACCACGCCCACCCGAAAATGCCTCTTGGTGTGCCTGTACACCCACCAACCCACCGGCCTGCCTGCCGGATGTTTGCACACGCTCTGTGCCCCGTCACCACAAGTGACACAGTGCCAACCTTGGCATCGGCATCTTTGCAGGGATGATACACAGTAGACAACAGATGAGGTGGAAATGCGGCTGTTTGAGCTCAGGAGTGAGTAAGACAGGGCGGGGAATCGTCCTCCAGTGATCAAGCAGCCTTCCTGTGTGTGCTAAAGCATGGCCAGCATGCTGAGAAGAATGTTGTGGCGGCTGAATTGATGGGGTTTCCTTTTCCACCTGGCTCTGCGTTGACCGGTTTATTCCAGATGACCTTGCTGGTCTCTTCCAGTCCCACCAGATACTTTCAGTTGTGTTGCATTCTATAAAAACAAACAACAACAAAAAAAAATACATATGAGTAAGAATAGTTAAAAATATGATGGTATTTTGGTCAAAGTGTGAAATAGTAAAACTTTTTAAGAGGTGAGAAAGCAAGTGAAGCTGACAAGACAGATAAGAGCAAATCAGACATGATACACAGAGTGCCACACTACAGAAAGAGAGCAGAAAGAACACAGCAGACAGACTGACAGACACGGCCTAGATGCTGCTGACTGGTCCCGACATAACCCTGTCTCAGCAGCCCACAGGATTGATCAGCATGACACTGCAATTTGCATTTACATAGTGATGTGCAGTCCCTGAGCTATGCTGCATTGCTGTCGAGGTAGGACTGGGATGTTCTACTTTCCACATCCTGCCTGCTTTCACGTTACACACACTAGTCGTCATGAACACTCGGGTCTCTCAACATCTCTTCCTTGTAGACACATGAGCCATCACACGCCAACAAGCATACATCTTTTACTTCCTAAACATATTTTTAAACACAGTGCACCGCATCCCACTTCCAACAGTTTCTCTCATACTCGTAGTTAATGCACGACGTAACATGACACTTAATGGATTTGTTTGCAGAATCCCAGCTAAAGTTTTTGACTGTTTCCATCCCATGCACCCACTGCCTTCCCCGTAGCCTTTGTGACAGCATGCAACATTGTCAAGGTGATGCAGTGAGCCCAATGGAGCGGTGGAAGCAAAAAATCCCTGGATCATCACATCCCTTCATCCCTAAAGCAGCGGGGGAGATAGAGATGGGCACGTGCCGGGTTTCTGAAGCAACCTTCACTGTCAACTCTCCAACAAAGCCCTGTCATGCAACTGAAACTAGTCGTGTGATAGGATGAAGACTGGCAGGTGTGTGTGTGTGTGTGTGTGTATGTGAACGTATTATCATCTCTGAGTGCATACCACAGTGCACTGGAATGACGCCAAGCATCTTAGACTTCATTCGAGTTGTAGCGGGGTGGGGTTGATTGACACTCTGCAGTGTCTACGGTATTTCTGTCTGAGCGGAGACAGAGGAAAGTGCTCAGGACTGCTGGGGTTCGCCTGGCAGCACAGAAGTAGGTTAACAGGATCCCATCATGTTTATCATGGGATGATAGTGATATATAGGACGTAAATGGTGCTATGCTGCAATACCATAGAGACTATTTGTGTTTCACTGGTGCAAACTGCCCAGGATGCACCTGCTGAGGTCAGGAAAACAATAAGGAGCCAACAATCCTGCTTTGTTTCTCATCGAATGATACAGGAATACTGAACTCTGTGCAAAAGTTCCTTCTTCATTGGTGCTCCTGTTGTGACTAACCTAGGCCGACACCGGGGTGACTACTCTTTATGCATGCAGAGCAAGGATGTGCTGAGCTGTGTTTTATTATGGAAAATAAGAGCTGTGAGAGGGTAGCACTCCACCAGCTAATGCGCGACTGGGACTTTACTAAAAGGCAGGCTGCAAAAACCCTTGTCACTGTGTTTGAAGAGCTGTAATGAGGTTTGTGTTCACTAGACTAAAACTGATAAATATAAAAGTGTTGGATGAGGCCGGCAACTGCTGCCAAATAGGATATGAGAATTTTTTTAGATAACACTTCGGGCTAGCTGTTGGACTTCAAACTAACCTTGTAATAATATATTACTGGTTGACTGATAGTGCTTTGAGGAAATTAATATGAATGACCAACCTAGAACAATTAAGACTTAATGATATAAGGACAATAAGGTAAAAGCTCAATAAAATGAGAACAAACGCTTGTGATTAAAAAAACAATAATTAAAAACAATACAGAAAAAAAAACACAGGTGTTAAGTGTTTAATGGCCTTTAAATTTCATAGTATAAAAAAAGTCCTTAGTGGAGTTAATCGTATAAAAAAAAAAGATGAAGCACATTTTAAAAAGCATGAAAAAACGCATCTGTCACAGTGAGTCATTAATACGTGATTTCAATCACAATTTGCAGGAATAAAAATAAATACTGAAGCCAATTCTTTTAATTAAAGGATCTCTTATGTCTCTCTGTTTGAAGTGAAGCTGAGTCAATCTAGTCCTATTACTGAGGGAACACATAATGTGTAAAGGTTAGGAAACAGAATAAGGGATCAACTACTTGTAATTAAAAAAGCTGAAGTGCTCAAATAATCTTTATTAAAGGACGTACTCTACCTCAGAGGATACAGAACCTGCAGGATTATTCGTTCATTTTGTCTTTAAATGAAATCCGCCTTTACCAAGTACGGTAAATGGCTTCAGAAAACAAGTGAAAACGGTTTTGTGGTACAGTATAAGCGTGCCTTTCAGTGTGGCCTTGGCTGTGTTGAAGCAGCCAAAAGAGAAGAAAACATTTACTGTTCCTCTTTTCATAGTTCAACATTGTCATATTTCCTAAGAATAAAGGAGGCATGAATTGAATCCTGTGTCAGCAGTATGTGGCCTGATTAAAGACAAAATGACACCACGCTATAATTTATTCGACTGATGAAGATCTGGCAGTGTAATATTCTGCCACATATATATATATTGCCCAGCACTGACGATTTTTGCATTTTCTTAAACCTCTCACGTAGTGCCCTCCAGTCACCAGCGACAGGGGCTACATAAATAATGGAAATTATAATAATGTCGGTTAAATAAATAAATAAATGTTCTCTCTGTGGCACAATCATTTTGAAGTCGGACTGTGAGACAGATATGCTGACAGCAGGGTTTTAAATAAGTTAGCCATATAGTGCCCCCTTTTCCTTTCCTTTCTTTCCACCAAACCCCTTCCCTGTCTTCCTCCTTTAAACACAGTGGAAACATGATGGCACGATTTGAAGCACTGTGGACAAAAAGAATGGTGTGACTTTCTTTTTGAATAAAGAGGAAATACGTCAGTGAAAGGAAGTACCGGTATGTACTTACTTGTAAGGGTGTAATTACATTAGGGTAGAGGAGAAAAAAGGAATGCATTACAGGCAGTAGGAAAAAAAAAAAATAGGGGTTAAACTTGATTCTGAACAAAATGGTGATACTAGACACTAAGGCATCATTTTTAAGCTGCAGACGAGTTTTGCTGTAGGGCTTAATTGTGATGAAAGACACTAACACTGGTGATGATACAATTCCTGACTTATAATCAATCACTCCTCAGCTTGATGCCGATGTAGAAAAACCACTTGTCCTTCAGTTGGACTCTGACAGGAAACTGAAGTAATTACACTCTATTCGCAACCTCCCGATTACTTTGACAACACCTGCTGTTGAATTTTTTTAATACTGTTTCGACCAATTAGTTTATTTGTCAGTTTGGATCTGAACTCTTATTTTGAAACTCCAGAGTTTTACTGGATGGAGGGGCTGAATGATTGAGTTTGCTGCACAATCGCTGTTATTATCAGGTGAGTCTGGTTGATTTGGTGAGCAAGTCCAAGGTAGGGCATCTGACAATGAGCGATCTATGTCTAGACTGGTTCCTTTCATTTGACTATAATTTGTGAAGGCAGATTTGGTTGGTTCTCCTTTTTTAAGCTTGGACCACTCCCATCTGCGAATATAATCAAGGGCATTGCTTTAAGCACTCTGAGTCTGCTATGGCTGGCAGCAAAAAAGACAAATGTCTTTCAGGTCTATACATTTAAAAGCATTTCCCTTGCAACTAAATTTATTGTGGATTGTAAAGTTTGTTCACTAGTGGTGAAATTTCCATCAACAAATTAATGTCACCACAATTAATCACATGGAAAGAGTAATCAAAAGCTACATTAATTTGCTGAAGTAAATAGAAGAGTTACATGCTTACATTCATTTTATATTCAACAGGGTACCTCCTAAAATGGCAAATTAATTTTGGTAAAATGGTTGCGCTGCAAACAAAAGCCACCTTTATGCACAACTGGCCGTAGTATTTCTCCAAAACGTAAAACCTTAACGTTATTCCACAATGTCCTTCACCTTGCTGGCATTGCTACAAAGGGGGCCTCCATGGCCGTTAAGGGCTGACCCAGTACATGTGCCACCGCAGGGCCGACTGTCACTGGTGTCACAAAATGCCTCGGTGCTGCAGCAACTTGCAGGAGGCTCGGGGGTCAAGCTGGATCTGACCTGTTTTCAGTCCTGCTGGTGAATCTTCAACGTGACTCAGGCTACAGCAGAGGTCATCTATCAGTGGGCTTTGGTCTCCAGGCAATAAGCACTGCAATGAAGTCCACTGCTGAATTATGCATGGAGCTCGGCTGAGGACGGCTTCTGTTACCCCAACATCACCAATCCAGTTCAGGGACTGGAAGTGAGCATTATCTACAGTATATATATTCCTGTCATTTCCTATCTATGTTGATGCAGTAGGATGCTGTGTGTTGCTAGGGGCAACCCTAAGGGGGGGTGTAGCAAGATATGGTACATGTTATGGCATGTAGCATGGTGACAGAGATATGGTACATCACATAAAGCATATCTAAAAAAAAAAAAAAAAGATCAGTAACAGATGTTGAGCAGCACTGAAAGACGACACTGGATGTGACGTACATTCGGAAGCCATCTGTATTTGTGTAACTATCTTTTACATCTCTTATTTGTATTGTGCCATATGATAGGTTTGATGAGTCTTTTGTATTTTAAAAATGTTGCATAAGCAAGCTGAACTCTTTAGCTAAACAAAGAAGTGGCAAGAGAAACATCAACTCCAACTCTGGCAGCAATTTTTAACCATTATTTATCCGGTGATAGTTTGCTGAGCAAGCTGTTGTTCAGAAACAGCAGGCTTTATAGCCATTAAGCTGGTATCATTTCCACCTGATAGCTGCCTGGTGCAGCCACAGCTTCCCACAAACAGCCACAGAACAGCTTTCCTAGCTATTTTCACAGCTGGTCTTGAGGTTCAATCCAGTGACCTTCCAGCCTCTATCCTACTTCCCAGGAGATGGATGACACTAGAATCAGGAAAACAGGCCTGACGCATCACAGATAGAACCTAAGAGACATTGCCCTTGGACAAATAAAACCCTTAAAATGGATATAATGTAGTTATTAGAAAAAGTACCACCAGCAATGAAAAACAACCCACATCAGTAAGAGGAGATGTGAGATGTTTGCTCCCAAGCTTATGCCTTTTTGCAACAAAAGCATTACATTTTAAGAGTGAGTCCCTGCTTTTTTCTTTTTCCCTTTTTTTTTTGCATCAATATGAATCTCAGCAAATGTGACTCACTCAGAAGCAGAGTGCTCCCACTCCCAGCGAATCCTTCTCGCTTCGCTGTTGGCATGGAGCCGAGATGCAGAGACACCCTTAGGTTTTTTTTTGTTTTTTTGAGGGGGGGTGTCCCAGTATGTGTTACTGAATGTGTGGGAGTCACCACACTAGGTCAGGAATGACTGACTGCGCACACACACAAACACACATAAACCCTCAAACTCATACAGTAGCATGGTGAATATTTCATGAGCTGCTGTTTACTTCACAACATTTCTAAGCTGAATGCAGGAGTCCATTAACTTGGGCTAAATGGCAGAGAGAAAGCCTGGCGTGGGGACAAGTGCAGGGAAAAGAAGAAAACAGATAAAAGGCAAGCCAGGAGAGTAAAGGGCATGACGCCTAAAGTAATTGCACTAGATTTGAATACATACATACTGCCAGGAGCTGAGGCTGAATACAATGAGGTCATGTCTCTAGTGTTGTGTCTGAAAGTTTGGGGATTTTACACATCCTAAAACTGGAGGCGATTTTTAAGGAAGCTCACTGTTAGAGTTTTAATAGTCTATACCCTAACTTAGGAACTTAGCAAGCAAATAATTTATTGAACATATTAAAAAAAATTAAAAATCATTACCGTAAAAACACACTTTAATTGACAAGAGTGGTGAATGTCCTGCCTAATAAACAGAGAAAATGCAGATGGGATTTAGCAGGAAAACAGCTGATGATTACGTAGCACTTTTTACAGTCCATCAACACTGGATAAATATACTGTATAGCTCCATGTTCGAAAACTAATCGGTTCGAGTCCCACACATTTTGACTCCACTGAGAAATACAAAACAAATGTATCAGTTTAGCCACCTAATCAACAGAAATGAGCTTTACAAATTATAGGTATGGAATTTGGTTCTGATAGAGAGTGGTAAATATTAGGCTGCAGAGGTGGACTTATTAGATTTAAAACAAAAATAATAAGATAGAAAAAAAAAAAACGAATTGAATTTTATGTTACGTGAACCAGATTTCTTACAGTTTTTATCACTCCGACAAAGATCAACATTCAATTTCTAATTAAAGAGAGCTACCTCCCTATTAATCGGCATCCAAACTGTTATTATTAAGTTTTAGAAATCCACTCTTCACTACGTGTCGACTGCTAAATGAAAATGAAATAATTTTGTTTTAAAGATGTAATTTAGAGGCATAATTTCTTTAATTACATTCATTTCTGCATTAAAATAACTAAAAGAATCTAACAAGAAATCAAAATTACATGCAATCTAACAGCTTGTTTTACTCATCATTATTTGTTGTTACTAATATTACGTATGGCCTATTCATTAGTATTAATTACATGACATAACATGAATATACACCACTGAAGATGTGAATAAAAGTCCCAGAGTCAGATTTTCTATTTGCAGTGCCAGTGAAAAGAGCTCCAATCATCCCACCATATGATCAAACGACACCTTTTATGATTGAATGGAGCCTTGGCCATAGAAATTACACAGCGTTCATATCAGATGTTAAAGCCTCATTCGATCAGTGTAGTTGTAATACCGTATACAAGCTTCAAAATCAAATGTTTGGTAGTTCTTCTCAAAAATGGCCATGTATTCACTTTTTTTTTTTTTTTTTTAAACTTCGCACACCAACTGTCAATGCCCCCACTAGAGAACTAAAGTCAGCCCACCTCATCGCAACTTTGGGATTAAGTCTCGCAGAAGTGGCTAAAGGTCTCAGAGAAGTTCTAGTTGTGCAACCGCTGAGCCCGCTGCAGCTTGGCATTCAGTATCAGAGCTAAGCACACAGCCTCTCCTTCAAGGTTATCTCTGTGGAGAATTCGCTGACAGCAGGATACACATGCACTCGCATTTACACATGCACGCGCACCCACACGGTGACACAAAGATAGGTACCCACACACGCACACAAACACAACAGCACACACACCTCCCTCGCAAGCCCAGCGGGGTTGAAGGGTGCGGCATGTTTGTGCCGCTGGTTTATGCAAACAAGTTTTTAATTGGGATGGAGGGACATATGATTAGCAGTAAAAAAAAAAAAAAAGCACCAATCATTCTTCTGTGTTATTACTTTTTATGTTCAAATAAAACTACGGACTTGGGAGGGGGCCCCACCTGCCAAACCAATCTGTCTCCTGACGAGTGAAGGTGGATCTTGGGGCTCAGACATGGTCAAGGACGGCATTGTAAATTCACCGTGTCAGTAAGGGTGATGAACTGGCTCTGCAACGCCGTGTGTGTGTGTGTGTGTGTGTGTGTGTGTGTGTGTGTGTTTGAGAGAGAAGGGAAAAGAGCAAGAGTCAATGCCACTCAAGCAGTTGCAAGTATCATGCCTTAAAGCACAGAAGACATTAGTGTTAGAGTGGGTTTAATATGTATGTGCATGGAAGATTTGTGACGAGATGATTGAGAAAAAATGGAAAACTAAGCATCACTTGAAACTGATCATTTACTTAAGTATCGTAGACTGCGAAAACCAGAAAGCTGGCTCCACTTAAAAAAAAAAAAAATGAAAGCAATTGCATGTGAGAAACATAAAACACTGTGTTCAGGGTCTAAGTTACCCATCTACCTTGAGCTGTAGTTGCTGCTCAGATTCATGCACATGGACACACAAATACACACACTTCCTGTCTGTTCCAGCTTCTGTTCCTCGTAATGAGTCCCAATGACGGCTGACCTTTCACAGCCCGGGGTGCCAGGGACGAGCAAGGAAGGTGGGGGCAGTGAGAGAGGGTGGAAGGGCCTATCGTGACCCCATACAGAGGGTGCCAACCCTCATTCAGTCACTTTAAAGTGGTCTAATGAGTGACTGAATACACAAGGGGATAGAAGAACAGAAAGGAAAAGATAATAGAAGAAAATCAGTGGCCAGAGAGTGAGTGTGAAAGGAAGCGGGATAAAGAGGACGCGGAGAGAGAACAGCTACTGTGCTAAATTGTGTGATTTTATCATCTGAATATGCGGTGACACATAATATGATACGCCTGGATCCACTGAATATGGATTTTGCTCAGATTACAATCAGACCTTTGAAAAACGACTTGGAACTGGTCAGGCTCACATTGTGATTACGTTTCTATGTAATTTGGCAGCGATCCACTATATCTGGTGAGAACTACATAGAAAGTGGTGAAAAGAAGTCTAAACAACAAGTTATTACGGTTCCAAAATGTGCATATGTTTATTTCTTATTTAGTCTGTCCGTTTGGTATTGATTTCTATTATTGTTTTTAATTATTTGCACATCTTATGTTTGTATTCCTTTTATTTTGCTTTTGTTTTCTATCATTTTACTGTCATTTTATTTTTATTTATCTATTTTATTTATCTTTTTGTGTGTCATTGGGGGGGCCCTCTGCGCCGGGGGGTGTCTGCGGCCATGACACCTTCCTTCACCGAGGTCTGCTCCTCCCAGGTGGGTGGGGGTCCCTGCTGCCGTACTGTGGTGGCAGTTGTGGCCCCCTCTCACTGGTCAGGATGCGGCACTCTGTCGGTGGTGCCGGTTTGCCGGGGTCGGTGGCTGCCCCCTAGTGCGGATGGCTCCCAGTGACAGAGCCTCCTCTTTCACCACCTGGTCCTCCTGTGCTCAGTCAGTCCTTTTCAGTGCCCATTATTGTGTGTGTGTGTGTGTGTGCTCGCATGTATCTGCGCTGTGAGTATGTACGTGTGCATGGTGTTTTTTAATTTTTAAATTCTTAATCTACATGTAAAGCACTTTTTGCCACATCCATTGTATGAAAAGTGCTATATAAATAAAGATTGATTGATTTGTAATGTACAATAGACAAGTAATTTAACTTTTCTTTTGAGGAACTGCCTAGTTTGACTTCAGGTCTTATTTAGCTTTAGTGGTAGTTCTTAATTCTGAGGAAAAACTCAAATAATGATTTTTTTGTATGAAAATTTTTGTTGCTGCCATTTTGACCTAGAATCCTTCAAAGAATATATTGTGCATCTTGTGTGACTTCATGGATAAATACAAATTCCTCAGGTATTATGAGGAAGCCTTGGTTCGTCGTGGTCGACAGAATGAGAAAGCATGACATCTAATATGTTTCCCACGTCTATTGTTTATGATAGGTTGCATAATTCTTCTAGACAATGAACCACAGAGCTGATTTGACCTTCGTTTTAGTTTTTTGTTACACTGTTGTCGTGTTGCTTGGTTAAATAGGATTTCTGGAAACGAATTCTGTATTTTAATTATTTGCACATGACTATTAGTCTTAGAATTGGTTAACTGTAATAATAATAATCACACAAATCAGTTAATATACTAACAAAATACTTCAGGTTAAATGTTTATAGTCTGCAGTTTGAAGAAAAGAAGGACTCTGAGATCAAAATGGAAATGGAAAAGGCCTGTAACTGCACTCCAACTGACAGGTATGGTATAAAAGTAAAGGGAGAAATCAGAAATGGCAAGGCAGCGAGAACAGACAGGGAAGGATTGTGTCTGAGGTCGAGGCCAGTGGTTAGAGGATAAAAGAAGACAGTGAGAAAAATTGCCTTGCTCCTCTATTGCAATCTCCCAATAAAAGTCAAGATTGACGACAATTGTGGGTTTGACGGTCTCCAGTGCTATAAGTTTCCTTTCCAATGTAATATGCAGCGCACCCCAACCTCAAGCAATCCCGACCTCACTTATCTTCTGCGACAGGATTTACGTTTAGTGGTTAACTCCCATTATATCCTGGCTTGAGGCAAAATCACCACCACATACCCGCTGACAATTTCATGGCGCGTCCTGACTTGAGACATTTAATGATAAAACAATAGATGGCAAAGACAAAATATGTTGACGAAAGCTGTGGTAGATGAGGCTGAGATGCTAGCAGAGTAATAGGAAGACGAAAAAAAATAAATAAAGAGGAAGGAAATGTAAACAGCAGAGGAATGCCCGGACGGAGACAGAGACCAAAAAAAAAAAAGGGGGGGGGTTAAAAAAAAAAAAAAAAAAAAACAGTAAGCGGAAAGGAAACGCCCAGCTGAGTGTTGGTCGACCTGCAGCGATCTGTTGAT
>JAPSES010000098.1:3564909-3584418 GCA_029822895.1 Maxillicosta whitleyi | reverse complement strand
ATCCCAAACGGGCGACTTAAGCGACAGGGGAGGGTCTTCTAGCTCCGGTTTTTCGCTAGCGGTAGCCATAACTTGCGGAACCTAAAAAGAGAGGGAAGTGACGAGGTGACACAGTGTGATGCAACACCCCTGGGGTTTCATGACAGGTATGTTAGATGTAGGTATGGTCTCATGCTGGTTTGCCAAGGGCTTTGCCACAGGTGAATGCCAGTGCTGCCACTCTCTGCTCACAAATATGGAAGTGGGACATGCTACTCTCATGTTTCCAAGCCTAACTAATGACTCTGGAAATCTACAAGAATGCGGAAGCAGTAGCAAATATTCTACAAAACGTATAACATGACAGAACAAATAGGAGGAATAGGTCTGATTTGGAGCAAAAAAAAACAAACAAAAAACCCAGAGATCAGGTTTGGAAAAAAGGTCCTGTGAATTTCAAAGCTTTATCATCCCAAACTAAGAGAGATCTTAAAAGATACGGAACTTGTACAAGTACTGCATACAAGATGGCAGACATCAGACAAGGAGGGACAAGAGGGAAGAATACGATGAAAGCATGACACCTTCAGCATTAGAGGTCTTTCTGCTTTTTTGACTACCACAGGATTTGGAAGTCTAAAGAACAATCGTCAAAGAGGAACGGCAATGTAATGTCCTGTAAACCAACTGAAAAAAGCTCCTAAGTCTTGCCAAGCTCTAGTCTCTGTAGCTGAAATCCTATTCCTGCCCACATTAAATCAACAAAGCTATACATATTAGAGTGAACCCTTTATCTTCTACTTTATCTGTGCTGAGAGCAGTTTGTGTGTTCTATAAGGCAGAATATTTTGTCTTGCTTCAGTGAAATGCATAATGGTACCACACTTACCATACCTTTCATTGTCACACTAGACTGATACATATGATGTGGTTTGCTTGATATGATTTGTGAAAGAATTTATATGTGAAGAACAAAAATGTCAGAAAAATAACAAAAACCTGACAGAGAAATGCACATTATTTTTATGAAGTGCACCTGCAGACACCTGCAATCTGCACTGCATAGTGGCTGAAATTTTGTATCGATATTGCAGTATCAAAGGATGCAATATCTTTAATGCAACGCCTGCAACATGGCCATTGTAAATTCGTTTTATAACTCAATCAATAATTGAAACATTGGGAATGAGACTTTTCTGGCACAGAGAACTCTGTAATACCCAGAGATGCCATTAAGTAACGAGAGAATGGACATCTCGGTAATCCAATGGGAGATATTCACACAGACTTCCAAAGAAACGCTGGAAAGGTTTCAAGACACATCTATTCATTTAATAGACCCTTAAGTTTTGCTTTTTTTTTCTTCAAAAGCAGTGCACCTGCAGTGTATGTCAAAAATAATGCTGATGTGACGCTTTGTCCACATTTTGCAGACCTATACCTCTGTGCTTCTCCCTTCTGTCTATGGTGAGCAAATTGCACAGGTAAGATGTGATTAATGTCAACTTATTGCTGGATCACACAGTAATCCACTCCTTAACACCACTGTGATCCCTCAGTTTGTACAATGAACATGCGGATATTTCTGCCTCTCTGGGATGTGAGCTCTGAACAAAAATTTCATAACTGTCCTTCTAAAAACTGCTGTTAAATGTCTGGGGGAAAGTCAAAATCTCATCCTGGTGAAACTGAAGTAAACCTAAAGTATTCAGAAATTTTATATATTGCAGCCTCTATTTGAAATTCCAGTCATGTGTTCAAGAAGACTACCGTTATACTTAGTAAATGTCCTCAATTAAATCCACCTCAGCCTGAAGAAGAGCTTTGATAAAAAGAGCTTAAAAGAAACACCCACCCTCAGATACTATTACACTATCAATATGTGATGCACAATACATTCCAGGACTCATTTTGTGATTGCTACAATTACGATTTTGTTGTACCCACTTTCCCTCAACTTTCCACATCTAATTCAACTTCAGTTAGTGATTTCCTATATTTCCCAGAGTGCTTTTCAGCAACCTCAAGAGAAAGGCCCTGACAAGCTCAATGAAACAAGCCATTCTATTCAGATGTGGGTGTAGACCTACATACAGGATGAAAGCAATAGCAAGCAAGTCATGTAGTGCAATGTGGTTAGAACATGCAGCATAAAGCTACACTGTACCCTGTTTGTTTTTTTTTTCACCACAACTGTACAAGGCCTCATCTGACCCAAAAAAAATATGTGTAGAAACAACATTACATATGAAAGCTGTTACCATAACAGTTTAGTGTGTTATTCTTCATAATGTGTAACAGTAGGTAGCATTAACTGATGACATTAACATTATTGCTAATGCATAGAATAAAATTACAAACTTGTCTGAATATGAACATTTGGGAACAACTCAATATAAAGCAAAAAAAAAAAAAAAATTCCATCATATTTAGATATTTTAATGTAGGAATGTTACAGCTTTTTTTAATGCAGCTTTAAAAGTTTACACTTGGTATGAGGCAGCTTTTACTTTAATTCTGTACCACAGATGTTTGTGTCTGCAGTGTATGAATGGAGATGCTGTATATTCACAGTGTGACTGCTGCCTGATTGCTACCCTGCTGTCTTCTAGAGAACCATGCTGGGCCAGGTGACAGGATTCCTGCAATGGAAATCCAATCAGACCAATCCTCTACGATCCCCCACAATCTTTTCAGCCCCCCCCCTACACCACCAGCTATCTGTAACACAAACTGCCTATGCCACACACACACACTCACAATAGACTCTTTGATAGATATAGGGAAGGACACATGCACATTAACCACCTCACCTCCTATGAACTTGGCACAGACATCGGGGTAAGCTCACTGCTACGTGAAACCATGCTTGCTATGAGGGCTCCACACTGTGCCTGGCCTTGCATTCTGACCTCTCCATGGAGGGCACAGAGATTAATTTACCCTTTAGGGATCAATAGTGTAAGAGCAAAAAATCCACAAACACTCCCCCAGCATGGCAAACAAACCCTCCAGGAAACACGACTGGCACCAGTGACATAAATAGCCCCCTGCCTGCCAGGAAGATAATCAGACCTTTCATCATGGTCCAGATCCTACTTTCTAGGGGCCCAGGGCTGAACCCTCTCTGGACCTGAGTGGAGGTCGCACACAGGTCACCCAATACTGGTCCATGTTGAATCAGATACCGAGGGTTAAATGAAGGCCATTCGATAGTTCTCATGTGTGGCGTTCGAGGTGAAGCGGCTGCTGGGAATTTAGGCTTCCTGTTGAAAGTAGAATAATATCCACAAACCCCAAAGCGGAGGCAGGCCTGTCACACAACCGCTCTAACCAAGTGTGGGAAATGCACCCATTCTGTCAGATGAGTTCATACTCTGGTTCTTTTCTGTTCCTATATGTGTGTTTTTGCGGGCATGTGCATTATATGTTCTGGCCAAAGACTGAATTTGGGCTATTGTCACTGTGATCCTAATGGCCAGCATCTGGCTCTCTGGCTCTCCTTTTATTTTACTGGGATGGGCAGAGAAGGGGGTGGAGGGCTGGGGGTGAGGTGGGTGATCTGACTACTTGTGCCTCAAGCAGCACAGCTGTCCCAATTACTACCTCTCTCTTCTCTCCTAATTTCCCCTCCGTACCCATCTGCCTCTTCTGCACTCTGAATCTCTGTCCTATCCATCTGTAGATGCCACTACTGTGGATCTCTACTTTCAGAAACCCCCTGTGCAAGACATGACAGTCCACAGACCAAAATACAAAGTAGGTCTCAATCCTTAGACACAGTGGGGGGCATAAGACCCCAAACAGTGCAGTATGTTGTAAAACAGCTGAGCATTTTTAGTAACATCCCAAAATTCCTCCAGCCCTGCATGCCTACTCTGATCCTGGCCTGAGCTGTGGACTCAGAGGGGCTGACAAGGCTGTTTGATAGGCCATGGGCATTGAGCATCAGGGGATTTGGTGGGTAGGTGGGCGGCTGGTTGGCAGAGGTGGGGATGTGGAGGAATGTTTGTGTCCCACAGTGAGTTCCTCAGCAACTTCTGATGAGCTAAAAATTCTCAGTGTGTCATACCCTTGTGAATTCATTTCCTTATGCTGAGGAACTATTCACATAATGCTTCAAAGAGACACTGTTAAAAACTACAATCAACACAGACAGATAGACAGATGCACAAAATAGGCACAAATTAATGCAAAGGCACACAGCAGGCTGTGCAACAAGGGACAGTTAAGTGCTTTTCTATTGAAAAAAAAAAGAAAACGGGGAAGGAGAGAAGTGAAATGCTGCATGGGGATGGGTACATGCCTATTTCTGGACAGCTCCAATGAGCTGAGAAGAAATGTCGTAAGACCCACTTCCCAGCTCAGGCTGCTGCAGCAATAACTACAAGATTCAGCAAAAGCATGCCCACACAAGTGCAGTGTTTCCCCTACATTAACAAGACTCTGTCCAGAAACAAAGATTAAAAAGAGACTTATTAAAACATTTCAAAATACAAAATATTTTATTTATATAAATTACATTATTTATGTGATGTGTATATATATATATATATATATATATATATATACACATATACACACACACACATACACAATGGTGGCAAGAAGAATGCTCTGTAAATGCTTGAATTTTATAGTTACAGGTGTCTTCAACTCAAATCAATATGTCCTTGTAACATACTATGGAAGAATGTGATGGTACCTCAAGTTTCATTAATGAAGCCATTCCAAAGTGTAAATGTGGTACTCCAATTTCAGGGATTGCTATTTCGATCACAGCATCACTTAGGCAATCCCAGTCCTACTTTTAACTAATTTGACTGGAGTCAGTGGGCGAATCATTCAAGATACACTGGCTGCTCTCTTCTGATGTTCTGTTTTCAGTCAGTGATGGCAGTTAAGATAAATGGCATGTTTGACACCCTTGAAAACAGTCAGACTCTAGGCAGTGATTGACAGCCAAAGTGTGCTGTATATGATCAGCATCTGATTCAGCTGAACTAACTCAAAGGGTGGTTCAAAATATGGGTTTTTTAGAACTGTTTTTGTCTGGTTTGAAAACAGTGACATGATCATTAACTTGGATGCTAAAATATTTTAATATAATCATATAAATCAGAAACGGCAAAATAAGCTGAGTTTTGAAAATACAAAGTGTTGACTACTGCTTGCTGAATAAGCTCAGGCTATGCACAAAACATCTTCTCTGATACAAGTGCACTGCAGGCAGGGCAGGCCCTCTTGTAGGGCCAAACAGAGCTGGGTCAACAGGCTCTTTGAGGTGCCCACTCAGTCCAGGGCAAGGTCTCTGACTGGTCAAATCAACAATAACAGGAACAAACCACATTCAGAGATAACCCTCTTTCTGGACCCAAGACACAAAAATCCTCTAAACCCACCTCAGACAGCTGTGGTAAGACACAATGTGATCTAGATCTAGCGCTACACAAATCCAATCTGATGCCACATAGCTACTGGGTTTGGCTCTTATTGTGGCTGTCTGGCTGCATCCCTATTCAGAACTCCTCCATACACCCTGTCTTTACACATTCAGCCGAGTAAGACAGGTGGACAAGCAGCGAGACATTTAGACTGGCAGACAGCAGGGCAGACCTGCTGGGGCCTCTCTTTTTCTGCAGTCACAGAATGCTATCAGCATGGATCAGGCTAACCTGCTCAAGCTGAGCTTCACTAGCCTCACGCCCCAGCCCCGCTTTTCTCCATGGAAACCTGCCCCATACTCGCCCTGTGATTGGCTCATACAATCACTAGACAGACACTCTGTCTTACAACACAGATAATAATGGCCCTCTGGCAGGATGAGAACAGGAGAAGAGTGATGGCAAAGAGGCTTTTTCCTACAGTTTTTGCCCTTTAGAAAGACTGCACTTTACAAAGATACCTGCGATGAGAGAGCACACATATGTTGTTGCATCAAGTATGAGGTCACTTGGCTATACAGTCCCTTCACTAATGAACATGAGTCAATGAACCAAGCCACAAATATCAGTGAGCTCAACAATTATCTCTTCATCTCCTCACCGATATCTTCAAAAGCCTAGAGGTTAGAGGAACAGACAAGGAACATGATCACCAGCCTTACAAGCAAAATGCCAGCCAAATGCCAAGACTGTCCATACAGAAATTGCCTGCTAAAGCTCATGCATAAAACTAGCTATTCTTAATCTGTCGTGCCTTGACAGACAAACTCAATTCTAGGCTTCAGAAATGGGTGTGTGTCAATGCAGTCAAATTATTGTCTTTCCAGTCATCAAAACAAGAACTAACAAAAGCAAAAAGCTTCTTTTCTGCAGCTTTTGCTCTATTTACAGTATTTGAATGAAATTGGTGAACAGAAATACCCTGCTTAGAGATTAACAATTCAATAAAACAATGGCAATGGATGAGCCTTCCTGTTTTGGTAGCATTGTTACCAGAGTTTCTTACAAGCATTACTACATCTTGCATAGCCTCTTCTCTTTAGTTTTCTTTGTGTTCATAGCATGAGGTCCCTAAACTGCAAACATGTCTTCAAAATGTTTTGCTTGTTTCCTCTATAGCTCTATTCAGGCTTCCCTTCTCATCTGTCAAATGTTTCCAGGGGAAAAAAGGATATATCTGGGACAACAAGGGTGAAAAAAGCGGATGTATACACAGCACACTGAAGCCAATATCAAACATTATACACACACTGTACACTGAGCCAAAACACTGTGATGCTTGAAATTAGAATGGCTTTTCATGCAAACAGGGGCGCTTGCTGTGCAGGTGACAGGCTGGTATTGCAGACAGAACTGAAATGAAAAACAAATCCAACTGCTATTTTAAATAAAACTCCAGTTGGCAGTGGTTTGCTGCAGAAAACCAAACAAAAATGTTGCTTTCTATATGACATTTGTGCAGCATTAACTACAGATAAAACTATGAAATGAGTCACCGCCCATTTTTACTCACTGCACCGCATCTAACCTCTTTGGCAGAGCAACACTAATATGTTTAATGAACTCATTAGTCAAAAATGAAGACAGACAGTGGCATGAGGCATGGAGGGTGCAAGCACAAAGGGCACAGAGGAGAAGGATATGAAGAGAACAGGAAAGGCAGAAAATGAATCTACCTCTCTAGAAAGCACATTCTCTCCTGTATTATAGATGCAGTATCATGTGCTACAGTTACAACCTTGTCCAATAAAATCAACTCAACAAGCACAAACAACTTAGTCATGGAGTTACTCTGCAAAAAGCATCAAACGTCCCAAGTCCATGTTTGAGAGCTAAGTGCTATCACTACTTTTGATTCAACTGCTTCATCAAAAATTACACACCCTGGCGTGAACCGATCTAATGTAATTATTTGCACATGGCTGACATTAATGGGTCCACCGATGCCTGTGCCTATAGAATGTGAAAATAGCAAGGCCTAGATCAAAGTAAATTGATGCCAAAGGATGGGCTACTCTACTTCATATAAAATATGAACTGACAGTTTAGAACAGTTCATATTCAAAAGTGCATCTATCTACCTCGTCACTGCAATCCAAGAAAGCGTTTCCTGCCACCGCATTCACTCGACTGCTGTCAGCGCAATATATATGGCTGTTTACTTATTCATGAATGGATTAAGGCTACTAACTCAATCAATCTGCTTCCAGTTACCATGGCTGACTTTATTAGATAACATTAATGATGCATTGGTTGTCCATAGCCTAGGTGTTGAGTTTCTCTGTTGTCAGCAAGTACAATTCAAATGAGAACACAATGGATATTGGCTCAAATGGATCGAAACTTGGGAATAATTGTGGCACTATACATCACTACAAACTAATAATTTATCGTAGAACACGCACTGTCAAAGACAGAAAAATCACTGGGGTGTAGAGGAGAAGTGAAATATGCCTTGTAATATCAGCTGTGGACATTAAGTAATATGAAATACAGCAGCGAAATCTGAAAAATACAACTCTATGATCACAAATCATCCCAGAGGAAACACAACACTGGACTTGTTTTCCACAAAAGCTGTCATATCAATAAGGATTCCCAATAACTTTGCTGCAATATTAAAACCATCCATACTCCAATCATAAGTGGATCTACTCATGGATGCTGGGAATCAGACCTACAGCATAAGCAGCAATGATGAGACAGAAAACACAGATCCACAAACACACACTGTGGATGTGGCTGGTGTGGGTATAATTATCAGCTTTGTAAAGTAAGACAGGGGATGGTGGAAGCAACATAAAAAAAAAAAATAAAAAAAACCCTGCACTCCTACTGCCTTGATGTGATGTGGATAAAAGCGAAAGCGAAAAGAGGAGACCCTTTAATGTTATAATCACATATAATAGACCTTATTTACGCGTTAACCACACCTCCAGGTACTGAAAACAAACGCACGCCGGGGCTGTGGTGATTATTACAAAGCAATTTCTGATACTAGCAGCAGTGCACTGAGGCTGAAACACAGGCAGCTGCTTTGTCTGCTTGCCACACATAAAACACAAGGCAAGGAAAGGCACTCAAGGATACACACACTTGTCAAATACCCCCTTGTCATGACTCTTTATTTCCTCTTCGTGGAGGTCAAATGAATTTCACTCTTAATTTCACGGCCAGAACTCACGTAAACCCACCACAAATACAGGCAAATACAAGACAGCTAGCTTGAAGGCTACTCGATTTTTTAGCACTGTTGATGCATTTACTGTAGCTCGGAAAAATGCACATTAAACACTTGTAAAGCCCACTCGTGGTAACGGATAACGCCACGGGTCTGTATATAAACTGTGAACTGTTGTAGACATCACTGCTTTGGTTTTCTTCAATGCGAAAAAAGCAACAAAGAAAGGCGCGGGTAAGTTTACGGTGATGTAAGGTAGGGAAGTATCAACGATGCATCCTGTAAAAGAACGGAAATATACGTTTAACGGTGTTGAAATAACGGGACTGGAAATTCCTACCTACCGTGACCGCTATTTGGTCACCGACGCAGTCAACAGGCCGGGATGTAGCGGGGGAATCTATGGGCTGAGCACTGCCTCTGTAGCGTATACATTTCCGCCATGCAGCACAGTTTTTATTCCCTTACCTTGACATATTCCACCGGCTTCCAGCGGCATCCGACCGGGGGGCTACGGAGGCTCTGTCTGATGCAGCTGCAGCCGAGATTTTGACGTTCCTGGAAATTAAGGAGATATGTTGCAGCGGAAACAGGAACTAATGGAGCTGAGATCTCTGAATACAGCAGTCGAGGCTGCTCTGTGGGGATCTGCTGTGGACGGCCGGTGTCAACAACAACCGTGGAGGGGGACGACTCCACTTCCGGCCACAGCACGTTTCAACATAAAATGCTATCGCTAACAGTTAAGCAATAAAACAAGTTAAAACGGTATTTAGTTATATTAACTTGCAGTAAAAAAAAAAAAAATAATAATAATAATACAAAAAATTGTTTTAATGATTATATTTTTATTACTGTATGTGTGTGGTATGTTATATTTGTATATGGAGCTGAAATAATGATTAATTGATTGATCGATTGATTGATTAGCAACATGCAGAAATATTGGTGAGCTAATATAATAATATACAGCATAATACAAAACATACTACTAAAAAGTAAGTTTTATTTTAAAGTGGGCACATGAATTATTTTTTTCAAAAACAGTTGAAGCTCATCAACAAAAACAGTAATAACATGCGCATAAAAACAATTTTAAAAAAATATTATTTAGTTAGTTTATCTGATAATATAGTGAACAATAATTCTAAATGATAAACCATTTTTATTATTATACTAATCATCTCTATTCATGGCAAATAAAGGGCTCACATTTTTTTCTATTTTCCTGCTATTTTTTATTTTATTTTTTCCTTCCATATTAACTATAAGTGTTAATGAGGCTTTAATCATCTGCATCATATTCGAAAAAAGATGTTTTGACTCTTGAAACTCGTCCCAACAGTAATAATTACAAACTCTAAATAAATCCCTGCTTTTTATTAAATGGTTGATTTTCTTAGTGTCTTATTTTGAAGGAAGGCTGGTTAGACTTCTTGTTTCTGCCTGACTTTTACAGTTTGGCTTGACTGTGGCTGATGCAGACCCTAATGAATGTGGATGAGTGGAAGTTGCAGTGCGCACACCAGCGTCAGTTTGTTGCATTGCAGTCGTGCTGTGAGAGGAACTGTGTGTTTTGCATGCACCTTAACAAACAGGTTACCCTCAGAATCCACGTCACGCTGGGAGTGGGAGACGGGGTCATACGCACATGTAGTTGAACCCGAGTAACCCCCAGATGCTGACACTGTGCCAGACCCTCAGAGTGGCACAGCAGCCCGATGGTGTTTATCCACAGTGCCAAAATAGCTGAGTCTCACTTGCCTCTCATTCCATTTCTAAGGTTACTCTTCTGAAATGTTCCTCGATATATACAACATAGTTAATTCTCATAAGACTGATAAGAGAAACCAAATTGCTTTTACAACCAATGATTTTATCATGCATGAAAAATAGCCAATGGGGAAACTGTCCGGACCGAGAGCAAACTTTACTGTAGTTTTTTTTCAACTGGCAGAGCAAATCAAAGCTATACCTCTTTCTTAAATGGTGACAAATTTCCCTAACTGATGAGAACATTCAACAGCTGTCACACAGAAAGGTCTTTATCATTTGTAAAGCTGGCACAAAGTTGGCATCAAGGGGGAACTTATTGCCTGTGGACGCAAAACGGGTGCTGATAAACCAGGGAAACTAACTGCAGTGAGTGTATTTTCACTTGTGATAAGCACAGTGGTGGTGTCGCTGGCCATACTATATCATTAAAGATATGTTACACATCAGTCAGGGTAATACAATGACCACAAAGAAAAAAACAAAAAACAAAGATGCCCAACAGTCACAGCATTTTCCTCATATCTATTGTGTTTGTGCAAAGTAGTTTTAAAAAAAAAAACAGTTTACAGTGATGTCTGCAGGCTATTCTGATTTTACATATTATTTCTTAAAAGACCCATTGTTTCCAATGCTTTCAAGTACCAGAAACAAATATTGACTAATCCTCATTGTGTCTGAGGCACAAATGAATCAGAACCCAATTTTGCCCATCAGCTTTTTGGCACGTAGACTGCTTTATTTCGCCAAAATGATGTCATTCAAGTGCTTATCTTATTAATTTTCATTTGTAAATAGTACACATAAGCATAAACATGTTGGACAGACTATAACATGTATATAACTGGAGCTGAAAATGTTGCATTTTATCAAGCTTTCGGTTTGTGTAGACATGATTATTACCTCATTCAATTTTGTTTCATGGCCTACTTCATGACATTTCTCTCTGATCAGCAAGGAATTTAAAGGAGAATCAGCAAAGAAATATTTTCCATTGCTTTTCATCTTGGATTCGTAACATTCCATGAAGAGATGTATAGCTGCTATTTAGTCCACTTAAATTGTAATTGAGGTGGACCAGAACTGTGTGTGTGCGTGCATGTGTGGCTGCTGTGAAATAGTAAACAGGCTTCAGGTTGTAATTTGCTGCCCTTGAACATGTAATTTACTGCAACACTCTGTGTGAACTGCAGTATGCGGATGCTTTTTTTTTTTTTTATCCCCCTTTTCAGTCTCAGTAGAGAATTAAATTGCTAAATCAAATTCATAATACCCATAGGCTTTTCAGTTGTTGCTTCTCTGTCTATCTTTGAAAAATATCCAGCATGCCTCAGAGAGGTCTCACTCCTGTGGTGAAAAGCTGAATCACAATAACAACCCCCACCTTCAGCACATGCATATTTTCCATCTTTAGACGTCACTCTGACAGTAAGACTGATGCAGTAGCACCACCCTGTGGCTCAAATGTTACATTACACCCTCGGTTAGTAATAAACCAGTCTTGAGGTATGATTGTGGTAATAGAGACATTTGTTCAAAGGGGAAATATGACTCAGAAGACCTTTCAGTTTTAATTTCATCAACCAGCTTTGTATCATACCCACCTAAGTGACTCATGTTTATAGTTCAAAGGGTCACATCTATTTGTCAGAGGAACAGATGTATGCAAAACGGTGACTGTACAGGCAGTGATGCAGAGGAATACACGCACCCTGACCACCACCTCCAACCCCACTCAACCAAAACTCACTTCCATCACCCTCCCAACCACATACAAAATGAAATACTGTCAGTGGGTTGCGGTATCATCATCAGTTCTCAGCGGGTGGAGGCAGGTCGATCACTCCTGACCTTTTTGTTTGTCCTGACCTTTTCAGATTGAGTGACTGAGGTAGAGTTTCTGAAGGAGTAGGTGTGACATCTGTTCACCGGAAGGAAAAACTAGTTGAAAATAAGTAGAGGATATGGAACACCCGGTGTCAAATGTTACCTTATGTATGCTGGTGTGGCCTTGAAATGAATAGCGGTGTCATTGTTGAGGTAAGAGAGCGAGACATTCACAGGCGTGTAACCAGGCCAGTACAGATTAATATGAGGTTTACTTTGAATACCATGACATTCATCTTAGATAATCCATCTTTTTAGAACGCTGTTGCTTTATTCATTTGTAACACTGAAAAATGCACAAACACTTGAAAACTGCAAGGACACCAAAAGCACATGCCTAGGGACTGTTTCATTCTTTTTCCACCGTTATTAAACAACCAACAAATGACAACTCATGTGTGTGTGTACATGTGATTTGTCAGTTCTTACTATTGCTATGGGAAACTGGCTATCATCATGGTAACAAAGATCTAGCTCTTATTTTTCTTATTTGTTTAGCTGTTATCAATCTATGTTAGGCCGAGACACTTCAAAAGAAAGAAAAAAAGGGAAAAAAATCAGCCTCTTAGCATTTTTATGAATGTGCTTTGAAATGAAAGGGGTTTGTCCTTGGCCCATGTCCTTCCCCTCCACCAGCTTTTGACAGTTAGACAGATGGACAAACAGAGTGGATGGACAAACACAAGTGATAACATAACCTTGGTGGAGGTAATTATGAGGAATGATTATGAGTAATGAAGGAGGCACTGTAAATATAATACATGGATTATGGCTTTTCATCTCTGCTAAGGAGGGCATGACTTCCAATTTATCTGTCAACAGTATAACTTAAAACTACAGTGCAAATATTCATGGGCATAGAATGTACTGCAAAATATAATTTCTGAGGTGACATTCATCTGTATTTGACAAATTATCAGGAAAGGAATATATTGTCACTTTCCTAAAATAATTGCTTTCAGTTTTTTTTTTTTTTAAATATAAATCCTTTTTTTTTTCTTCCAAAATCATCAAATACTCAATTTCTGTTTTTGTCTTTCCTAAAAAATCTGAAAAAACAAAACAAAACAAAAGAAACGATTTAAGCAATTATAGGATGTTAGTGTTATAGCTTTTCAGAGAAATGCATTTTGGATAATGTTGTTATGTGCCTTATTTTCTTATGTTGCTTTTATTTATTTATTTATTTACATGTGATGCCTTCAGGACCGGGGTCACTGGAAGAAAAGATCCAATATCACAATGGAAGGAGAAAAAGAATGTTTGTGGCAGTGTATGAACCAAGGACAAATTACTCCCAAGTTGAGTCATTGGTAGAAAAGTGATAAACACCCAGGTTAACTAAGTGCAAAATCCGCACCGGTTTTCATTAAAACTAAACGAGGAGTTGTTTGTTTATAGTTTGACAAAATGTGAAATGAGAATAAAACTGGACTACTGGCCTTGGTGGAAGTCTGTGCTCCCTGAGTGAACCTCTGCTTTTGGAACATTTGGGTGATTATGGACAGCAAGATCTTTTAAGACAGAGCCATTTACATAAATCACATAGATTAGATTAGGAGGATTAGTCTAAGGTTGAATACCCAGAAGAGTGGAGTGTCAGGGGTTTGGAATATTAAGCATAACCAAACTGTGCACTTGTAGTATTGGCAGTTGGCATTTAGATGAACTTTCACATCAGAGATAGCAGTATTACTCATCCCGCCTGAACATTTTATTCACATCTTATTAAAGTGAAGCTGAGTTCTAAGACTTTTATCTTTTTTCACCAATAATAGATTAAAGCTTTCCAATTTGATACATTCTTTTACTGTTGTTGTTCTGACACCGTTACCTGACTGCATGAATCACCACTGCGTTCTCTATCATTTATTAGGTTGAACATCATGAACTATTCAAACCCAAAAAAAAAGTCTATGTTCATCTAGAAAGCTCTGCTGGGTGTATACCTCAGCGCTCTTTTTTCTGTTAGCTCTAGTAGCTTCCATTGACATGCCTCAAAGTGGTTGCTTTTCACTGTTCCCCGACTTCTGACAGACTTTGGAAAGCCTGCATTTTCCAACCATGCATCACGGTCATGGAATAATCTTAATCTAGAAACATTCATCTCTGCTAATAATTTTAAAAGTGTCGCGGAGAACGCTGTGAAGAAGGAACATCATTGTTTTT
Organism: Maxillicosta whitleyi; assembly: GCA_029822895.1. Classification (NCBI taxonomy): domain Eukaryota; kingdom Metazoa; phylum Chordata; class Actinopteri; order Perciformes; family Neosebastidae; genus Maxillicosta; species Maxillicosta whitleyi. The sequence goes on along the minus strand of JAPSES010000098.1, from coordinate 3,569,985 downwards.
GTTGACGCCAATATGGTTGAATCATTGTTAGTCGGTTTTAATGTTCTTCATTATGTATCATGAATAGTGACTGTGTAGCTCAGTGGTTAACGCCACTGACTGTGGTGCGGAAGGTAGCCGGTTTGAGACCCAGGTGATCCCTTGGGAAAGGTTCTTTAGGCTATACATACCAATAGCCACAAGGGGGCCCAAGCCTGGTTGTGTCAGGAAGGGCATCCAACATAAAAAAAAAAGCCCTAAATAATAGCTAAAAAGCCAAAATAAACATGCGAAGGTGATTTGCTGTGGTGACCCCGGAAGAGAAAAAACCGAAATGAATAATCATAAATGTGTTTTGTATTGTTTGGACTTATGGCTACTACCTTGGCCAGGATTCCCATGCACAAAGGCCGGGGTTACAGGTTAAATTAAGGTAAATGCATGAATAAATGTTAAATAAATGAAACTTTTTCTGACTTTTCTAGAAACTATACCCAACTGAGCTACTAAGCATGTTGACAAGTGATCAACCAAAGTAAGACTTTTATGGTGGGATTAAAAGAACACAAAGAACACAAGGACTGATTGGCTTGGAACAAAGTTACAAATCAATAAAGTAACTTATAATGGATTTTTGAATGAGGTCAGAACCAGTAAAACCTCCAAAACCGATTATGTGAGTGGCACAGAATAAATTGCTCATCTATGGCTGAAACATTATTCAGATTTGTTTAATTGTGTGCACAGCCAAACGTCAGGTCCTTTCCACTCTACATTTGCGAGGTCTGATGATGCGTCAGAAGCTCAAATCAAACACGTCTCATCAGTAAATTAAAACCCCTTTTAACCTTGGCCCCACCTCTATTGTTTTGTGTGAAACTGAATCGAAAAGTTTGAGCCATCCCAAGACACAAACCAACTCGGTAATTTCTCTTTTAACTGAACTCTTTGAACTGAATTAAACAAATCAAACTTACAAAGAGTTTCAATTAACAACTTGCCGACATCAGCCGCCGAGGCCTTGTTACCCACAAGATGAATTATGCTATAATGATATGCAAATCTGCTGTTTTATTTGCAACATCCACGACTAAAGATATAAATTTAAATAAACCGTTTCAGTTCTTCCAAAAATCAATTACCTTTTATTTAATGAGGCTTTTTCACATCATGTTGTACAAGATTTGTTGTGTTGCAGTCATTCGGGAATCACTGGTATCACATGAATTAATTGCTGTGAATTGCTGCGAAATTGCTTATGAAGGTCATGTCAGACCATGATGAATCATGACCTTATTCAAGGGTTTGTTTCCTTGATGGAAAAAAAAAAAAACACATTTGCTTTGGGATTAAAAAAAGAATCGGTGCATACTTGAGGTCAAAACACCTTTGTTAAATATGTATAATCATCGCCCATGATCTGGGACTGCGACCATCCATTCTCACTCAATCAATCTTGGACACACAATTTGATTTAAGCAGCTGTTTATATTTACTAAACCACACATATCATTTACAGTTAGAGCATTAAAAGAAAATGCAGGATAGTAATTTTGATCACTTACTTTTATTTTGAAAGAATGATTCCCCTCCAGTTTTTTAAAGGTTTTCCATGATGAACTGGCTTCTTTTTTACCTTTATAAAAACTGACCTTGGATAAATATAATTGTGGTCATTGTGGCTTTAATGAATTTTAGTTGCTTTTACTTTAGTGTGGAGAATGTTAGAGTTTTAATGTCAAATGCTGAATATTGGCCTCCTGCTACCATTTATACTACAGTATGCATCACTATGTTGCTACCCCTATTATTATTATTGTTATTATTATTATTATTATTATTACTACTACCTATTACTACTACTACTACTACTACTACTATTATCATTATTATTATTATTATTATTATCATTATTATTATTATTACTACTACTACTACTACTACTATTATTCTTATTATTATTATAATTATTACTTTATTTTATTCATTTAGCTGGTTTATTCCTTTAGGGTGGGGGGTTAGAAGAGTGCATAAATAATTGCAAAATGTAAGACTCAGTATCTCTAAATTTGTACTGAATCTGGATGGTTTGGTTTTCTGTTGTGAAAAAATATATTAAAATAATAATAATAATATGTGTAATCTCAGTTTTACCATAAATTCAGTGTAATTCATACTCCCCCTGTTACATCAGTTCACTCACATTCTGGGTTGATAATGTAAAATTTCAGTATTTTACCTCTTCTTCTCAAATGGTCAAAAGCTTATATTCAAGTTGATGACGCTTCCAAATAATATAGAAGTTCCCACAAATAGATCATAATCATGTCTTTTGATAAAATATTTGGACTGGCAGCTAATATGTATCTGTGTTTTGGATCCATCTTCAGATCCAGTGTCCTTTTAGCTCAGTATCATGGGAAACGCTAAAGAAAACGACCAACAACAGACCCTAGGGGAGAAAAACATTCAGACTTCAACAGGTCCGATTTCACCTTTGGAGAAATTTCCAAACGTCTGAAGCCCCAAGGTCTGTACAAACAAGAATAAATAAATATAAACCTCAAAGGCCCTCACGGCTCTCGAATCACTCAGGAAACTGGCATGCGCTGACTTCTGATGAATAGATTTTGGTGTGGCAGGTTCAAAGCATCTCGGGACAACAGACTGTCAAACATATGAGGTATCTGGAGCAAAGATATCTATATCCTCAGTAAAGATAGTGCTTTGTCATCCTAACCTGAAAGGCTTTTTCCCAAGGAGAAGTAATGAAAGAAGTGCAAGAAGAAATACAGCGGGGTTGTACCGTTTTATGAAAAAAATCATATTACAATTATTGTGGTATGGTCCAGAATAATGTGATTGTAATTTTTGTTGTAATTTCAGTCCATTTACTTGGTTATTACAGAAAATACAGAGATTACTTATCATTTTGACCCAGTTAACTTTTTTTGGATTTAACCCATAAAGTCCCAGTACTACTTTTGTGGCAATTCTAAAATTAACTTTTTTCTTTTTTAACCATTCTAAAGTAACTTATCACCATTTATTATTATATTATCCTCTGTATTTTTTTTTTGCTTTTTTTCAGTGTAAATCAGGTATTTTCCCATATTTAATTCATTCATTATGTAGATGTCCTTAAAAGCTCAGATTAAAGTTAATTATTATAAAACCAGAGAAAGTGAAAGTGAATTTTTCAGTAAATTACATCATTAACTGAACATAAACCAAGCATTTCCATCCACTGTCATTAATCAAACTCCATGGGTTTTACTGGTGAATCAATGTTGTAGAAGATGACGACGTTTCCACGGTAACTACAGAGCCTCTGAACATCCAAATGGGTCATATCTGATGACCATGAAAAGATGAAAAACTGCAATTCACACCAATTATTTACATGTATTGATAGGATTAGTGGATGAACAGGAATTAAATAGTTTAGATTAATAGATGCTTTTGGTCACCAGTGGAGATCTTTATGGGTTAAAAAAAAAATAAAATAAATATATATATATATATGTATACATTTTATTTCTCTACCTCACTGTTTATTTTAATATTTTTACAACAACTTAAATAATTATTAAATTTCTGAAAGCAACTACAGCCAAAAAATACATGCAGCTATTAATACTTCTGATGTTAATCTAATATTTTTATCTGGCTGGATACATCAGTGTTTATTAAAGGGGTTTGTGCACCCAGCCAACCAAAAATAATGTTAGAAGCAGTTTAACTTCAGGCGCAAGAAATGTTTTAATCCCTGTCATGTTCCAGGGTCACTGCCTAGCTTTAGGCTCCCTGAATCATTTCCCCTAAATTCAAGCAAAGGAGATTATAAAGTCTGCCATTGCTGCTCCCATTTACTGCCATTACAAGCTGTCACATAATATATCAGGATCTTATCGGTGAACTCTTAACCTCTAGACTTTTTGCTTCAGCAGCTTGGTTGTTTTTAACATAATTCTGTTAAAAAGCAAATGCTCAGATGAATAAATCACATCACATCCAGTGGATTTTTGAACACAAGATGGCAGTGTAATATCACATCTGCTAACTGCTAGTACAAAACCCTGGAAGTAAAACAGCAGCAGCATCCATGTATGAGTCTGTGTATTAAAATCATACTGAATTCTGCACTGCGTATATGGATTATACTCTAATATGTACTGGTACATTAAATTAACAATAAATAGATTATGGAGTCCTGGTTATAAGGTAGGAAAACCTAAATTGGAGCACAGTGTCAGAAAGGTATTGGAGCATATAATAGTAACAGAAATCAGATTTAGTGAATATCTATATAAAAAAAAAAAAAAAAAAAAAAACAATTGCAGAAGCATAAAGCTGCATAGGAAAGAAGGCCACAACAACAAATTATATCAATCCATTTATTTAGGCAACAGCCCCTACCTCAGCAGTGCTGCCTCCAGGGATATGCAAATGTCCCTGGTGGTTAAACTGATCGAGGAAAGGAAGTTACACCCATCTGGTCTATTTTAAAATAAACGTTTTAATTAAAGAAGGCTCTGTCAGGCTTGTGACGCTCCCAGCAGGTGTCACTGCAGCCTCCACCCAATGCTAAGAACTGAGACGCCACACACTCCTGCTCCTGATGCAGTTACCCACCATTCCTCCATGATCAGCAACTCATCGATGCTCAGTGAGTCTACAGTCACTGTCGACGTCATCATCATCATCATCATCGTGCTATAATCAACACAATCACCTTTTTGGCAATTGATGTCATAGTGTTGCAATGAGTTAAAGGATTCCCCAATTATGGAACAATATATATTCATAGAATCAAAAAAATATATAGAGATTTACTTTATTAATGATAGTTAACAAGACATTGTGGATGGAAAAACAACAACAACAACACATACACAAAAGGAAAATAAAATATATATAAATAAATGTAAAACTACAACAACAGAGTAATGACAAACAACAACAATGACACCATATTGCAATGAAAAAGAATAAATGTATAGAACAACTATACAATATGGATTGATTAGGGTCGAATGGGAAAAGGGGAAGAGGGGAATGTGAGGGGAGTACTACTACTAACAACAACAACAACAA
>JAPSES010000098.1:3525933-3540621 GCA_029822895.1 Maxillicosta whitleyi | reverse complement strand
AGTGCGGACCCGAGTGCGATTGATGCTTTCACACCAACGAAATCGAACCGAACTAAGAGCTTTTGGTTCGAATGGGCTGTTTGGTGCGCACCAACTCATGTTGGTGTGAAAGCCCCCACAGTGTGTTTTTTATTGTAACATGTGTTGTAATATTGTATATGTAGCTTTTGCTGCCTCTTGGCCAGGACTCCCTTGAAAAAGAGGCTTTAACAAGTCTTAAAGTAAATTGGTTATTTTTGTACAAATACAGTTGTGGAAATAAGATGATTAGACCACCCCTTGTTTTCTTGTTCTTTTTAATGCCTGGTACATTCGTTTGGATACAATACAATGATAACAACAAAAATAGCTCATAAGAGTTTAATTTCAAAGCTCATATCTTTCCATTTTTCAGTCTACTCATTCATTTTTGTAGGATCTGGTATATTAGAATTTCTTGATATTGTATATTTAAAAACAATGGAAATTATGTTTCATGCTAAGAGTAAAAGTCTTCCTGTTTGTATTAAAAAAATAAGTTCAGAGAAGTGAATTATAAGTTTAGACGGATGTTTTTGTTTGAAACATGTAAAGCAAGAATAAATGTTAAATATTGCCCTGTTTCTGTTATTCTTGTTAAATTATGCAATCAGTTGAAGGATAAATTGAAATTGTGTAACTCATTATCGATTTTTTTTTTAAAAAAATCATTAAGTTGTGAAGTTCTCCGGGGCTATGACATTACAATGATTTCCAAGTGACTTGAGAAACTGAATGTAGATTAATTTATGTTAATGTTTTATTTTTCCTGCACCATCAGATATGGAGTTAGAGTAAAGATGGGAAGTGTAGAAGCAGAAATGAGCCTCGAGCTTCTTCCTTTTTCAGTTAAAAATTCTGTTAATTATATGTTCTTTATACAGTATGTATGTGTTTTGTACGTAATAAAATATTTCATTCATTCATTAATTTTCCATGTTTTCTTGATAATAACCAAAATCACTTCAGGACTTATATCAATATCTATGTCATTGTACTGACAAAAACAGTGATTTTAGACATTCATTGTTTTCTTTTCTGTCTGTTTTAGTCACATGATGCACACAGGAGTTAGTGCTTGATTGCGTAAACATTACTTTTGTTGACTTTTGATGGTCTAATAATTTTTTGCATGACTATAAATGCATTGGTATTTATAAAAACCTGAAAAATAAATATAGAAATAATATAGAAATATATTACCAAAATGTGGTAGCGAGTATCATGTATTTTTTGCTGCATGAAAATGCTGGGATGCAGAATAACATATTTTGTTATGATGTTTATGATATACCTTGCTTTCAATTCCCTAGTCTTAGTGAAAATGTTTTGTTTATTTTAGACTACACTGGTCTACAAAAATGCTTCTAGTGAAATCACTATGAGTCAGAAATGCTGGTTCCCTTTAGTTTCCAAGATCCAGTCTTGGATCAAAATGTGAAAGAAAAAGAAAAAAAAAAAATGAAATTAGATTTTTTAAAAGTTAAATTTTAATTTCCCCAAGTGCTTTATTGCCATTTATTACATTATCCTCTGAATTTTGCGTTCATTCCAGTAAAAATCATCTATTTTAATTGACTGATCATGAAAATTTTCATTAAAGCTCAGAAAGTCAAAAGTCATTGTATTAAAACAAAAAAAAAAAAAAAATTGAAAAGACGACTTTTTCAGTATAATATAACATTAACCAAACATAAACCCGGTATGTCCACCCACTTCACTGATTCAACTCCATGGGTTTTAGTGGTGAATCAATGTTGTAGAAGATGACAGTGTTTCCACGGTAACTATGGAGCCTCTAAACATTCAAATGGGTCTTATCTGATGACCATGAAAAGATCACAAATTGTATTTTTTATTTTTTTTTTTTTTTACCAATTATTTATACATATTGATAGGATTATTGGCTCAACAGTTCAGATCAGCCTTTGGTCAACAGTAGATATTTGGGTCTTTCAAGGTAAATAAGTTTTATTGCCTTTATTTGGGGGACTGTTATTTTGTTAGAATACAGGACAAAAATATGTATTTTGTGTATAATGTAGTTAGGTGTGTAAGTGGTGGTCTGACTATGTACTACTGCAGCAGGGCTTGAGGGCTATGGATTATGTGTGATCAAATCAGTAATCTGATTCCCAAACAGTGGTAGCATAAATCAGTGTGGAGCCTGTTTGGCAGACAGGGCCTGAAGGCACAGAAGACCTGTGTAACTTAAGCAGAAGGACAACAGAGCACAGTGTGGAAAGTTAATACTTTGATGACTTAAGCTGTCAGCAAATATACAACTCCTTTGAGTGAACTGTCTTAATCCCTGTTTTTTTTTTTTTTTTTTTTCAAATTTCCTGCAGTCCCCATATCCATGTCGAGTTATTTGTTTCTTCTCTAGGGATGGAGTGAATGACATGCAACGTACAGTCTAAGACCTGAGATGACCCTGAACTGCTGCTATAAGGCCCAAACCTCTGTGGGATGAGCTCTTCCACGTAAGCGCGAATATTTATTTACAGAACTCTGCTTCTGTTCAGTTTTCTGCTCAACTTTTTATGCCCCAATGTCTCTGTCTGCTCCTCTATATCAGTGGGAATGTGCAACACTATGGTTATCTTAGGCACAATCCTAATTCACCCCTTGGCCGCCCCCCTATACCCCTACCCATTGAAATGAAGTTGCAAGGGTTAGGGGTTGGAACATTCCCCTATGAAATGGGACAACCCTTCACGACCTGTTACATCATCAGCGGTCATCAGTGCCATTTTAAACAAATCTGACAACTTTGATTGTGTAAGAATTCTCCATTCCATCAGCAGCTGTAACCATTTCTGTTCCATGGGCTTTGGTCATCTGTTTGCACCTATAAACTATAAATCGCAGAAATGCGATCTATAATATATTGAAACAGCAGTAAACAGTCAGTCAAATGATTGAGTTGTTTATGTGGTGAGGGCAATTGGAGGGGGGGGGGCAATGCCACTTGGTTTTCAAGCCCAGGAAATGATATATTAAAGGAATAAATATGGTTCTGATAATCTTATGTGCAGATTGTTTTGCAAGAAGTTCAAGAAGACAGAGATGTGTTAAAATTAACCAAATCTTTTTTTTTTTTTTTTTTTTTTTTTAAAAAAACTAGTATATAAAAGCCTTACACAAATCTAAAACCACACGTGCACATTTAAAGTTACCATAAGAACAAAAAAAAAAAAAAACGGTAAGCTGCCCAAGGGTGCCACTGAATACCTATTTCAGTGTAGCACAGCAGACATCACAGCAAAAATAAAGGTACAGTCTAGAACATGTGTCGCAGTGTATTTTCTCATGCAGTGGGGAGACCACACCCATGTGCTTAACCCTCAACCATGCAGCGACCAACTCTCTGAAATGAAAAAAAGAAAAGAAAAACCAGACAAGCAAAAAATCTTTCTGCTGTTTTTTTTTTATATTAATATAATAACATTCAAAACAATTACAGTATTTGATTTTTATGAAATATAAGATTAGACACAGGCATATATATATACATAACATATGTACATTCTGAATTTATACTATATACATTCATTTACAACCTTTACTAATTAATTTACACTGTATTTTCATATTTGTTATATATATATCCAGTTGTAATTCAGGTATAAATAAATAAACAATTTTCGAAACTGGAGATATAGGTCTTTAATGCTGAGTAATGAAAAAATATTGTTTTAAAGACAAAAGAAATTAACCCTAATGTTCATTTTCGCTTGGCCCGGCCTATATTGCACATTTAGACACAACTGTTTTAAAACAGGTATGAAATATGTAAAAAATAAATAAATAAATAAGGTTTGGCATTCAACCTAATGGTTGAATGTGGTTTAGCCTCCATAAAGTCCAGACTCTAATTTAGGATGTGATGAAGACTGGATGCCGTGGTTCGATTCTGCATCATCAATAATTAAAAAATGAGTGAAACTATTAACCTTATTGTGCCACTATGTAAGAATTATGTGGTAAAAAAAAAAAAAAAAGATGTCAGTGAATGTATCCTGGAATCAAAACTGAAGTTGATGCAGTCAAATATTACATACACATCCATCCATCCATCCATCCATCCATCCAAGTCTGCAGAATAAAGGCACTGTGGTTAGGCCTACTAATTTTTATACTTTTTGTAATATTTGATGCTGACCTAGTGACTATATATGACTATATAACTATATATGAGATGCACTATACATACAGACTTTTGTTTTTTTATTATTGCTTAAGCCCTGTCCTTGTATCTCCCATGTACTGTACATACAAGATGATGTAATTCCACCATCAGTTGTAATGACTACAGTAGTGATTTAGATGCAGATGTTTTTACCAAAAACAATAATTAACCAAATGATCATGCATTCTGTGTAATTATAATATACAAACACTGCTCATTTTGCAAGGCCTTCAATTGATACAACACTAGCATGGTGTACATGACCATTTGCTAATACTATGTGAATAAAACTAGAATTTCACATTAATCTTCAAAAAGAGGATGGTGTTAATTGTTTGGAAATTGTGTGAAAACTATCACGGCTGATTCAAACTCAAGTATGAAACTAAAATACAGAACTTCAGAGTGATGTTATCTATCTGTCTAGCACCAGCATTTGGGTGACTTCCATTACAGAAACAGTTTTTAAAAAGTGTTATCTTTGTGGGTGGCACAGTATGGTTACCACACGGGTGATAATTACGAATAATTATAGATGATAATATTTGTTTTCGCATTGTTATGCATAATTTCCAGAAAAGAAACTGGCTGATAATTACTCTCACACTCTTGGTGTCTCAGTGTAGTTTGAGCGAATTAATCAAAGCATGTTTATGTACATTCATACAGCGGGAAAAAAATAATCAAACCATGAGTAAATGGATTGAGTTAATTAAGATCTCAAGTATGATTTATGGTAATAGTTTACGCTTACAATCATAACCTGACACATTTGTACAAAGGTGCAAACATACACGTATTAACACCCTAGGTGTGGAGGCATATGACACCCACCTGCAAGCACACACCCACACTCTCATAGCTCTCCCCAGAAGACCCCCAATCCACGCCACAGTGGCCTTGACGTTTATGCTGATCTAGCATGGCAACAGCAGATATTGCTCTGCACTCCCTCTTCATATTGTCTGTGCTCGGCCCGGCACGGTTCACTTACTCACCGCTCTACAGCCTGGCGGCAAATAGACTGTGAACATCTAGACTGTCCATCATGGAGGGGAGTTTGACAGTCCTCTGACAGGCACGCTGAATTGATTCTTCAGGCCTGCTGTTTATTTTCGCCTGCCTTGCCAGCCCGTTGCTTGGCTGCGTCCGGTCTTTTGCTTGCTTGAATTCAAGGTCCAACCACCCATCCGCCCTCCTCCCTTCCAAACCCACCCGAGCTATCCTTGTCATAGCGCGAAACGACTGACACTGACAAAATAACAGGGGCTCGGGTTTCCCCTCCTCTGTTTTCTAAAGCCATTTTCAACACAGCGCAACATGACAATGAGTTATGAATGGCAGTAGCTTGTAAAAAAGGATTGTCTCACACAAACTGGGGTCTCTTCTTCAAACACACGTTATCCAACACACACATTCACAAATTCACTCTGCACATTTCACACACTCACTCCCACTACTCAATGCTACCTGCTGCTTGCAAATTAACTCCCTCCATTTCCCCAGCTTCCACGACTATTAACATGAAGTGTGGTTTCACAAGATGTTTTGTGTGCTGGTGTTTAGCAGTGTTTACCTCAGGCTTTGCCGCGTTGTTTGTAAGCTAAGGGACAGTGTGTGACAAGATATGTGAGCAATTCCAGAATGGCAAATGTTTATACACATAACACAATGAAACAAAACACAAAAAAAAAATCCTGATGTTTATGAGTGACTGGAAATTTTCTGCAAGGTCATATTTAGGCAATGTGAAGATACTATTATCGCTTAATTACTGCAAAGGACAATACTGACTTGAAGCTTAATATGCAAAGAGGGATAGAGGATGGGTGGATCTGTGTTTGTGCTTTGTCTGCCTAAACACCCATCTCAAATGCACCCCCATGACTTCTAATTCAGGCAGAAATTACTTTTTCTCGAAAAAACAGATTCGGCAAGGGAAGTTATTAATGCATATAAGCGATTTTTGCAGGACATTGGCTGGGCATAACACTTATATAGATGGAAACAAAATGCACAAAACCCTTGGCACTTTCCTCAAGTGTACAGGAACACCTTCAGCATACATACGGTTCTTGCCAGTACACACATACTTAGTCACATAGAAATATATTCACATAAAGTCCAGACGATTCACTGAACGAACTTAATCTGCCTCTAACCTTTCCTCTATCATCAGGAATGTACCAGGGGGAAGCAGTCATAAATATCTGAGATAGCCCATTCACATTGTCAGCCGATAGTAATCAAACTAAGAAGTCAGAGCTATGACAATATCACTGACCCCAGACCTGTCACATACACACAAACTACTATACACAGCTTCAGAACACTGGTGGAGGTCTGACAAAAGAGGAAACTATATGGAATACAAAACCGATTTATTTTACGTTGTACTTTATTAACATCACATTAAAGGTAAAGAAGGATTTCCACATGGAACCTTTAAATTCTAGATATTATTCTGTCTGTGACCTTTATTTATTCAGGCTGTTCCTGTTGAGGTCAAGTATTTCATATCCGTCTAGGTTCTGCCTCGAGAGTTTGCATGTTTAATTAATGACGATGAACTGGATTTTTTTTTTTTTAGTGTGTGTACAGTATATCTTAGAGTTATTTTTCTTGCATTTAAATATTCATATTTACTTAATCTACATGCACCCGTATTATGTGAATTAATAATGGGTTTTTGTTTTTTATTAGACACAACTGAAATGTAGGAAAACTAATAATTTGACCTGATCATTGCTCAAAACATATTTTAATAAATTTTTCAGTGGACATGAAAATATGCTTTAAACACCATAGGAACCCATCTAAAATATTAAAAATACATGCATTATTATAAATATTACACTGCTCTGCTATCTATCTATCTAACACTTCATTGCTGTTATTCATTTGGGTTTACTACCGTTTATAATACACACCATTGTATTTTATATAACAAGCCAAAATCAGTTATGGACATAACAGCAATATTAAATCAATTATAAAAAATAAATAAATAAATATATCAAAATCAAAGGGTTACTGTCTAAACCAGACTTATCCATGCATTTATCTTGAGCAAGTTAGATGACTTTAACTGCCTTCTCACTGGACTACTTTCAGACAGCAGGTCTTAACGCACAATTTGTATATTTTTTTCGTGAAATTACTTTTTTTTTTGGGCTTGTTCATATTACAGATTAAATGCGAAGTATATCAGTCTTGAGTAAGAACTGAATGGGACCCTGAAATGACCCACATGTGCAAAAGAGGTTCATACGTAATAAGGAATGAGGAAATAAGTCATATTTCATGACATATCTGGAAGGCTGTGCCACTTTGAACTTACAAGCTATTGGTTGCTATTGGCAACAGTATAGTACAGACATGCAGGAAAGAGCCGTATAAATAAAAAAAATAAAAAAATAAATAAAGGATAAGGCAGTGGCAAAAGCAAGGGCTCACAATTGGGAGAAGCTCAATGCAACGGTTAAACAATGGTGTATGGAGATCAGAAAAATGAAGGATGTCGTGTCTGAATGGTCCATGCCACTCTGTACCTACATACAGTTAGTTTATCTCATTTTTGGCATAAGTTACTACATAATTCAAGAATTCCAAAGCCTCAAGTCCCCTTACGACTATGAACAGTTTTGCTGTGGCAGGGTTCAAGGTTTGGAAATCTACAAGTTCGATGACTGTGAAAACACGGTGCTGGTAAATATAAGCCTGTGGATAGTGCAATGTTTATGTGTGTATGGGAATTGTAAATGTATTAAACTAGTCCGAAACTCAACCGTTCTGACTGAAGTTGTATTGCAAAGTATCAGCTACGTATTGGGTGTAGGACCACATATGAAAGTGGCCTGGGTTACATTTGGAAAAAAAAAAAAGGATTTATGCTCTTCAAACTGTCTTATTGTCTCTGCACTTCTGCCCTTTATTATACGGGTCTTGGTATTGTAATTTGTATTTGTATTGTATTGTATTGTATTGTATTGTATTGTATTGTATTGTATTGTATTGTATTGTATTCTATTCTATTCTATTCTACTCTGCCTCTATCAGATCGGATACAGGTCACATTTGCCTACAGTCTGGCAGCTGCAGAACATCCAGAACGCTGCTGCTCCAGTCCTGACCAGAACCAGGAAGTACGATCATATTAGTCCAGTGCTCAGATCTGTGCACTGGCTTCCGATCACAGAATAGATTTTAAAACAGCTCTGCTTGTGTAGAATTCTCTCCAAACACAACATGGTGGTCCATTATGACTCATCTCTGACCCTCAGAACCTCAGGGACTGGTCTTCTTCAGCTGCGTTTCAGTTCCACGCAGCTAAACTCTGAATGAACAGTCATCCAGATGATGTGAGACAGGCGTCTAAACTGGCAATGTTCAAGTCCAGGCTGAAAACGTATCTGTTCAACTGTGAATAGAACAACTGAAAGGGTTCTATCTGCACTATTCTCTTTTATTTTACTTCATTTTAATTGATAACTATGTTTTGTTTTGACTGTGTGTTTTTTAAGTTTTCCATTTCTGTAAAACACTGAATTGCCCTGTGTATGAATTGTACTATATGAATACATTTGCCTTGCTGAGCTGGTGGGTCTTCCTCGCCTGAGAAATGAGATATGCATATGTATGTATGTGATTATTCATGAAGCTCCTCTTGGAAAACTGCCATCCTACATCAACTCCTTGTTAAATGTCAGAAAATCCACTGGAAAATACCAAACTTGATCTAATGCATGGCTTCTACCATACATCCCCTGTGTTTTTACTAAGCTCAGAGGAACTGCTTTTAGTTTATCCGTTCCTACTAACTGGAAATTTTTACAGAGCACCGTAAAACCTAATACTGTGAAAGTCCTTGGGGATTTTAATTCCATATTCCATCAAAAAAAAAAAAAAAAAAAAACTGCTCATATTTGTCTGTTCTTGCTGTGTTTTTGTATGTTTTGTTCTTCTACTGTATATATCTTTTTTTTTAAGTCGTATTTTTTATTTTGTGTTGCAAATGAGGGTCAACCTTTCGTACTCTCCAAGTTGCAATGAAGGTTAATTAACAAAACAATTGTTAAAGTCAAGCTAAGTGAGCTATGAACCAGCAAAGGCAGACTGATTGTTCCCTGGGTCTCCACAAACACAGAGGGCAGTGCCTTTCCTTTTTACATGGTGCTGTATTGTATTACTTTTTGAAATTTTATTTTAATATCCTTTTTGGTTTCATCTCAGGTGTTTTTTGTAAGTTGATTGGTTTACTCAATGTTATTATAAATTCATTAATATTATCATATTTAATACATGAGTTTTGAAGCCCTCTATATGATCAGTGTGATATTGTTTTTCCTTGAAAACCTGACGTATACAATTAGATACATGCAATATATGTTTAATCCACCGGGGGGGAGGAATTCATTCACCAGAGGCCTTTCCAGTGACACTACAAGATTGTCACGAATGCGGAAGGAGGCAGAACTTTGCCAATTTGGAAATGAATTACCAATTTGTTAAACATGTTTGTGTTATATTATATTTTTGTTTGTTAAGAAATTGTAATATTTAAACTTTGAGAGCCCATGTAATAAATTGCATCTCATACATGGAAATTGATATTTGAAAAAAAAAAGTTTTTTGGTTGTTCATAAGGACCAATAAAGGCTCCAGTGGAATTTTCTTGGAATTATTTAATGGTTCAGGCTTTACAGGGTTAAAATATTATTTTATTTATTTCGATATGTGTTCACAGCTTCGGACTACTTACCCAATTTATTTATATACTTTTTATTCGTATTATCCTCTTTCAACTGATAAAGAAACAGAGTCACTTTTATGGCACATCTTAAATGAATTGTTTTCTAACATTTAAGGGGTTATTAATAATAATAATAATAATATATTATCCTCTGGATTTTTCATTTTCACTGCAAATCATGTATTTTCCTATATTTAATTTCCTACATTTAATTTAGATGATCAAAAGAAAAAAAAAACTCATAGGTCATATACTGCTTTAAGTGATTTATTACCATTTATTGTAATATTATCCTCTGTATTTAGATTTTTTTCAGTATAAACCATGTATTTTCGTATATATTTAACTTACTGATCATGTGGATGTTAAAAAAAAGTCAAGTAAATTCAAAGGTTATATCAAACCAGAGAATACTGATGAAAAAGGGAGTTTTTCCAGCAAAGATATCATTAGCTGAACATAAACCCAGTGTGTCCATCCTCTGACATTGATCCAACTCCATGGGTTTTTCTGGTAAATCAATGTTGTAGGAGATGACAGTGTTTCCATGTTCACTACAGAGCCTCTGAATGTACAAATGGGTCATATCTGATGATTATGAAAAGATGTCAAAGTGCATTTTACACCAATTATTTATATAGATCGATAGGATTAGTGGATCCACAGGTATTAAACATTTTAAATCAGTAGATGCTTTTGGTCACTGGTTGTTTTATGAGTCTTATGGGTTGATCACCCACTCTCATAGCGTAGGATAAACCCTTGTGACATCACCCATTGTTTTTACCTGTGATTTTAAAGCTATGTAACATGGCTGTCAGGTTCAGGTTACTTGATGAACCTGAACCACCTTGGTTTTAGGTTGACAAATGAGTGAAGATTTAATTCAGAACCTCTTAAATACACCAAACACATACTGACAGTCTAATTAATTAATTGTTTAATGCCGTCAAATAATTTCTGCTACTTGATCATTTTTAGCGCATACTCTTGTGTGTAGTGTCAAACTTGTGAAATATTTAAACACACTTATAACAGTTACTTGAGTCAATTAGCAGACGAGCTGACAGATCATTTAATTTTACATGATTTAATGCTAACATCAGCTAATGCAGTTAAAATGTGTCTGTTATTGTAACGAAGGGCCAATAAAATTCTCAGCAGAGTCCTCATTTGGGGATTGTTATGCAACTTCTTACACTACATCAGAGCTGCCAGTGAAGGAGAAAAATAGGTTTTTATTAAATAAACAAGAGGTTTGAATGTCTGACTCAGCAGCAATGCTATCGCCAGCTGTCAATCAAAGCCTCCACACCAGACGCTCATAATCTCACCTGTCAGTCAGTCATACTGGCCACTTATTACATTATGCATAACCTCAGGCTTTAATAAAATCTAAACAGGTGAGTTATGGAAAAATTCACCCCTGTAAGTTCTCACCATGGGAGAAATTTCTTTTCGACACCCAAATTAAGAATGTCTATTCTAACACTCCCATAGTGACTTCACTTTTCCGCTTCCCTTTTAAGAGTTCACCTGTTATTAGTATTCCTAATTAATTTAAATTTTTACTTTTATTATTGATAACTCATGTAAATTTGATTTGTTCAATATCTTATGTATGTTTTTTTTTTTTTTTTTAATTCAGTTTAATGATTTGATTCACTTTTATTGTGTGTTGTTGGTTTTGTTTCTTGGCTAACCACTAGCAGACACTTAGCGCAACACATTGTGCTTCCACACGGAACTAAATGTGTTATACAAATAAAACATAACTTGCTAAACTTGTGCTGTTACATAAAAAATAAAAAATACACCAGGAAATCTGCAAACAAGGTTAGATCAGTGTTGCCAATTTAGTGACTTTGTCCCTATATTTAGCGACTTTTCAGACCCCTTTAGCGACTCTTACAAAAAAGTGAGTTGCGACAAATCTAGTGACTTTTTCTACTGTTATAGGAGACTTTTGGAGACTCTGGTGTGAAAGCATGTATCGTTCTTAAGGTACAAATGGACCAAATCTGGCAACGGAGGTTAAGCTGACGGATCCCATTCATTTTCTATGGGGAGTTGAAGATTCGGCCGCGCAGTGCATGATGGTTACAACATGTCACGTTGACGGGCCAGTTGCCGTATGTGAATTTGCATAATCACTACTGGGCAAAGACTTTATTCAAATGAGGTCCGGCAACGCAATGCAGCCAGCTCGCAAAACTCCGATCAAACTATGAAACTAGGCAATGTAGATTAAATATGAATCAAGACTCAGTTAGTGCACTAAGCATTTTCTGCTTCAAATGTTTTCAGAAACGTATATATATTATTGTATTGTTTAGATGTAAAATGAGATCGTATGTGACACGGCCGCCATGTTCAATTCAGCAGTTCTAAACATTTTTAGGCTGTTTTTCACTCACTGTTTGTCTCTCCCACAACGTTATTCTTCTTTCCTATAGCGTCTATTACATTACAATTATGCAAATTAGGCGATGGCGTTATGCAGATTAGGTGATTACGTCATTTAGCGACTTTTAGGACAGCCAATAGCTACTTTCCTTACTGAGGAGTTGGCAACAGTGGGTTAGATTTATCCTCTGGGTGCGGTTGTCCAGTACAAGTTCATCTAATTTACATACTGACAAAATCATTCCAGGAAAAGGCAAATGTCAAGTTTAGATAAATAAAAGAAACAGACATTCAAACTGTGTAGTGACATTTGTCTGAAAAACACACCTAATTAAAGTATCAACTTAGGGGGGGAAAAAATCGAAAAAAAAAGAAGTTGATGTGAAGTTGATTGTACAGCTATTGTTCTGCGGACTCCCAGGAGGGGCGGAAGCACTGGCAGCTTTGCCAGTTTGGTCTTCGGTTTCTCTCCACAGGACTACAAGCTGATATTGGCAGGGTGGATTGGTCTCTGTTTTTGTGCCATTACTATTTTTATCCTCCATCCATTAAAGTTCCCTCACTCTCTGGTGGCTTCTGGGATAACAGCTTCTATCCCCACGCTGCAGCTGTAGCATCTGTAGCATCTGTATTGGAGCCTTTGTATAGTTTCCATCCACCTGTTTTTCCTGCCAAAGCGCACGCACGACGTTCACTATTAGTATTAAAAGTGTATTTTTACAATGCTCTCCATGTTCCGTGATTTAAATAGATGTTCTGCTGAATAAATCATTCAAACTTGTTTTCCCTCTGCTGTTCAGATTTTGGAGGTCTCTCTCTTTCTCTGTCTCTCTTTGTCCCACCGGTCTGATATATTGTGTTGCCTGCAACAATATTCTTTGATCCTAGATAATCCTTACTCTCTTTTTTTTTCTGTTCAAACTCTACCTCTTCCATTGAACCTCCCTTTTTTTTCCTTCCTCTCCTGCTTTCCTTTCTTGACATTCCTCCTGCTGCTGACATGTCACCTCTAACGCTTGTCTTTTGCTCCAGTTTTCAGGGAAAGAGAATGAAATGGGTTAGAATGAACTTAATACTGGTGGTTAGAATCTAGATCCTTATATGTAACGTGTATTAATATACAATGGTGGGATGTGCATTTGGTACCTTAATCCACCTCTTAATACCACCACTATGACGTCAGAATTATAGAAACCATTAATGCTATGCACCCCCCCCCCCCCTTGCAAAATGACAAAGCGTGGTATTAAAAGAGAGAGAGAGACCTTTCTCATATTGAGGGTTAATACCATTATTACTAAGATAACTCCAAACCTTTACACAACAACCACAATTGTACCATGTGCATCATCTGGAGCAATTTACAATCCATATTTATATTATTACATTACATCATTACATTACACACACACACACACACACACACACACACATATATATACATATATAACATGACAAAAGCATAGCAGCAGGAAAACATGTGATCTGTGTGTTTCAGTTCCATCAATACAACCTTTTTTTTTAATATCCATGGAGACCAGATGTGCGTTTCCTCTGTCTAGTTGTATTCCTGGCATACGTTTCTGATAGGCAGAGAATGTCTTCTGGAAAAGTCTGGCATGAAAACAGATTTATAAGTATCTCAGAGAACAAATCATTTCCCTCTCCACCATCAGCCATTGTGGGCATAAAAACATATACCTCAAATGTATTAATAGGTCAATTAAGTTCAATGAAATGAGATTTATTGGCATGAAACAAAAAGAATATTGCCAAAGCTATATCAAATACATTTTGTGGTTACCATCCAATCAGAAGATGACATTGGGGGTCACCTAGTTGACCCCGTGAGGTGAAACTGAAATCTGATTGGCTAAAGAAGCAGTCCCCATGCTACACAGTTAAAATTACATGAGCTTTCACTACTTATTCTGAAGGCTCAGGGCAGATTAAATGAACCCTGGCAACACAGAGAAATCTGACTGGACAAAATATCTAACATCCACAGGCACGTAGTGGAAGCAGCGCAGCCAAGAGAAACACTAAGAAATGAATAGAATCTTCTATTGGACATAAATTAATGCAATTTCATGGAACAAATATTACATTTTAGGTTGTAAATGTAAGTCAGTGTTTATAATTATGTTTATGTTGATCAGAGAAGGCCCTGCAGGCCCACCTCTGGTAATATATATGTACTTGCTAATATGCTGGTATTTAAAATAATAGATATTCACTTGTAATTACCTCCGCTGAGGAGTTTATGTTTTTGCCGGTGTTTGTTTGTCTGTCCGTCTTTTTTCAACATAACTCAAAAATT
>JAPSES010000098.1:3506867-3525654 GCA_029822895.1 Maxillicosta whitleyi | reverse complement strand
ATAATTAAATATCATACTAAACAAACTTTTAGAATGAACTATTAATACCCACGTGGGAGCTACCTGTGAGTTTGTTACAAACACGGTCTATATTTTTAGTGTATTTTACAGCTGATTTAAGACATGGGTCAAAACCAACCCATTAACATATGCGATGGTAACAGAAAGCGTTTATTTAACCCCACCTGATAAATCCAAACACTTTAATACTGCAACGTTTGATATTAACAGTTTTCGGAAACAGGAAATGCTGTCAAATTGCAACACCGTCCCACACTGCATGATCCATAATAAGAATAATATGGTGCGCACCAAGTTGGCTGACTTCAACATAGCTCTCACCTCAACCCCACCCAACACCTTTGGGATGAATTAAAATGTCAGCTGAAAGCCAAACCTTATCACCCAGCCTCACTAATGCTCCTGTGGCTGAGTGGAAGTAAATCCCTACAGCTAGAATTTTGTGGAAAGCATTGCAAAGTTGAGTGGATAGTGTTGTAGTAGCATTTTAATACCCCTGGTTACTCCTGCCAAGGAGGTTACGTTGTTACCATTTAGTTGTTTGTCAGCAGGATTATGTAAAAAACTATGAGCATGAAACTCAAGGGAAAGGTGCGGCTCCAACAAAATATGTAGATCCAGGAATTTTCACATTTTCTAGCATTTTTAAGACGAAGCACAACTAAAATTAAAGACATACGTTAGACATACGGACTCTATTTTAGTTTAATAGTTAAGTCGTTGACATATTTTAAAGTTGTGTTATCTAATGCGTCACTGGGCACTATAGTGTTAACAAGTAATTATTTACACGGGGTTTCTGTGGATCATTAAAAAGCATTCAAAGTCATTAAATAGATTTTCTGAAAATTAAGGCCTTACTGGTTTTAGTTGAATTTTGAAGTTCTTTCTTTATGGTTCTCATTCCATCTAATCGTTTTCTGAAGCTTTGTTAAAGGGCCCATATCTCACCACTTCCTCTAGTGGCCACATAAATTCTCCACCACATCAGTTTAAATCAGTGATACTCCAAGTGTGGTCCAATTGCCCACAAGTGGTCTGTGAGATGTCATAAAAAAGTCAAATTTCTAGGTTTTTTTTTTTTTCAGACCACCCTCATCTGACTTGCAAAGTAAAGTTACGAGTACAGATAATTGTTTTGTAAAGTAAAAGTGAATCAAATGTACTCTAAATAAGCCTAAGACTAGACTTTTATTGATTTTTTTTTATGCAAACCTACATTTTGCGTCACCGTATCTATACATTTAGGTTAGCTGGGTTGCCTACTGTCATATTAAAGACCTATTGTGACTTGTGAATTATGGAGGAAATGAAATAGAATAGCTAACTAATCAGAAATGAAGAGTGAAACGAAACAAGAGTGACTTGTACAGTACTAAAATATAACAGTCGATTGGTGGCTGAAGAGAAAAGTTGGGGAAACAACGACCAATGTTAGCAACAAGGTGCAAAGACATTATGTTAGCATCAAGCTATTAGCACCATTTGTAATATACTGCAGACTTAATTTGTTATATACAAAATATAATGATATTGTAATATAGGCTGATTAATTTTTATTAAGGGTGGGAGTCGGAAACTGGCCAGACTGGTTAAGTAGTCTATAATATATATATATGTGTGTATATATTATATTATATTATGATAAAGTGTTCCTTGGTGTGAAAAAGTTTGAGAACTCCTGGTTATATTAATTCACTTCCTATTTCTACAATGCAAAATAAAATTATGTGTTTGGTAGGACTTCAGAGCTCTTCATTCTAAAAACCCTAATAATAATTTTAGGCCATGTTTTATTTTTTCATGTATTTGTCAGTAGAAATACTACATATAACCCCTTTAAGAATGGCTGTCTTGAGGTGGAAAAGCGATATACTGTCGGTGTATAAGAATGTAAGACAAGAGGCAGAGGTGGTGAAAGGCATTAAGTCAGAAATAGTACAGAAAGGGAGGGAGAGAGGGTTAAAGATAGATATAAACACATGAAGAGGAGAAGGAGGAGGAAGTCTGACAGGCATACCAGATCATTTGTACGGAGAAGTGGGAGAGTAGCAGGGCGATAGTGAAACAGAGGCAGAGATGGATGAAGGGGTGCAGGAAGGAGCTCCGATAAAGACAGGTGAGGGAGATGGATACAGGGATGGATAGTGGAAGGGAGTACTTTCAAGGGCTGAAGGCAGTGTGTGGCCCCGGCTGTGTCACTACAGGGTGTAGAGCTGGGCAGCCGGCCAGCCGTGGGGGGAGAACCAATCCAATCAGCTGTAATGGAGTCAAAGGTCACTGTTCACTCCTGCAAAATTGCTATGGCCAACTGCCTGAGCAAGAGACATGGACTAAAAAGCACTCACAAGTACACACACAGATCACTCACGATCCCCACAGCTGTATATCCTGATAACAAGAAGGGTACATGTGAGCATGAGTGTGTGTGGGTATGTGGGTGCATTTGTCCTTGTGTGTCCTCGTGAAATATAGAAAACAGAGCAGGGAGGTTGGGATGTGTTTTATGCTTTTGCTCTTGTGTGTGTCCACTGCTGTAGAAATTATTGATGATATTGAACTTTCCGCTGCCGTAACAAGTGTCAATAGCCAACCACATGAGGAATAACACTTGTTGGCTATGGGTTCGTTTTCTATTAGAAAATTGATATTCTTTATTTTACTTAAAGTCAGCGATGATAAAAGTTTTGTTTGCTCTTATTTTTCTGTTTTATTAACCTTTATTGGAGACATTTTTGGGGGGAGGTCAATACAGTATACACATCTACAGCTGAAAATAAATGTACTGTTTACAGTGTGTGAGTTACATTTGCAAAGAGCTGTAGTGGGGAGTTGTTTTGGTGAATTATTCAGTCAATTTCTAAATGAATGTGTAGGGTTGCAGTCGTTTTTACATACACCCCTGCGACAATCTGCCAGTAATTGCAGACAAAAGTTGGGAAAGTTAAGGAGATAATAGGCAAAAATGCTGCATAGGCACTGACGGCGTAATGTAAATGCAATAAGGAATTGGACTATTTTGTAAAGCAGGACACAAATGTTTGACTGTTTGTTAATTCTGTTGAGTTTTCAGTTTTAAAATCCAAATGTTTGCAGCGTGCAATAAAGTATGATCATGCAGATGTCACCACAAAACAATCGTCCTCTCATTCACTTTTGTTAAACAGGAAATAGTATCTTCTAACACAATTCTAACAATATCACAAATCTCATATTTCTGGTGACCCCAGACATTCAAAATTGAGAATTATTAGTTTTTGTCACTAAAAATGTGTTTTAATTAATTCATTGTGTATAATTACAATAAATATTTTTGATCATGTAATAGTTTGCTAGACTATGTTGTGAATAAATGTTAATATTAGACGACATTTAGGCTACATAGATACATAGATATACTTTATTTATCCCACCCTGGGGAAATGTTCATATAATATACATATAATGTATATTATTATGGATGGAGGCAGAAAGTCAGGTTCAGATTAATGCACAAAGTGAGAAGTTTATTTTCCTTGGTCAGAATATGTACAGTCAGACCAGCTTTGATTTACAAGACTGATAATTAATACTGAACAAACAATAACTCAAACTATGAATTATGAAGAATTGCAGCATCTTAAACCGACCACAGTGAACATTCGACAGGGTATTTTTTTGTTTCAGTTTGTTTGTTGTAAAACTATTGCTTGAATTCATGCTAAATTGCATTTATATATCGCCAATGACCCAGAATAGATGTCATTACATTTTGGGAAAAGTAGGTCAAAGTTCACTTTTTTTTTTTAATGAATTTTATAAGCTCCCCCCCCCCTCTCTCTCTATGTACTTATAATGGGCACAATTTCAAATGTCTGTAGCAGCAAAACTATTGGTTTAATTCTCACCAAATTGGGTTTATAGATAGATTACTATTGACCCAGAATAGATGTGGTTACATTTTGGGAAAAGTAGGTCAAAGTTCAGATTTTTAATGAATTTTTTAATTCTTTTTTTTTTTCTCTTCTCCCATTTACTTATAATGAGTGAAATTTCAAATATATAGTATATAAAACATCAATTTTGTTTCAATTTACTTCAAACTTGGCCCATACATAGAGGCTATTGATATGCTGGCATGACCACATGCATAGACATGATGACATCAGCTGGATTGTTGACAAAAATATATATGCGAGGGGCGGGGTTTGTTGTGCTTGGCAACCCTTGTTTTTTTTTTTTTATTTTTACAGTTCACTTCATGTAATGTGATCATCGCATGGCTAAGTTCCTTTCCAGTTCAATATTGATGATTTTGGATGACAAGCTGAGGTCAATCAATCAATCAATATTTTTTTCCCCAACTCAAATAGCACCAATTATAGCAAATGTTATCACATGACAGTTTACATTTAGAGCTGGTCTAGCCCAGACTTTTAATCACTCGATTCACAGATACCAACAGAAACAAAATTAACAAAACTTCTGTGTCCATCAAACCTTCAAAACACCACTGGAGGGAACAAATTTGGATATTACAGTTCACAGACCATATGACGTGAAGCAAGCATTTGGATTCTTTATAGATAATACCCAGGTCTTCAGTCTCAAACTAGCAGAGGCTACAGTTTCTATTATGCTACTGCTCTTTGTGTTGAGTCAAATATATTCATTTCCATAAATTACACCTTTGAGATATCCATTCTTTCTAGTTCACTGTGTCCCCTGATTGCTCTTTGTCTTCCCAAACATTGTCTGAATGAACAAAGCCAATGCCCTCTAGTGAAAGAAGGTCCAAACTTAAATTTACACTTGCATTGTTTTCGAAGGAAAGGATCTGTTAAAGGAGTAAATGCATTTGAGGCTGGGATCAACTACTTCCTGCCACAGCTGGAATGAAGGATGAGTCAAGCTGGGGGATCTTAAATTACTAAAAGTGGTAACCTTCTGTCTGTCCTTGATCTGACAAACTTCTGCAAATGTTTTACGATGGAAATCAAGTGTAAAAATTTATTTCTGTGTGTATAGTTGGATATAAATTCTACACGTCCTTTGACCTGGCAATAAAATGACATCAAATCACAGTGGTGCCACAAGCTGACACTACTACAAATGAGCTTTTAATGAATGTGCTGCTGTGTGTCCGGGGGTTTTAAACACGCTAATACACTCTGACTTCGCAGAAACATGGAATCAAATATTTAAGCTTCACATACATTTAAAGGAAACTAATTGACTGTTTTGTATCTGGATGCAGCATGATCCCCTGCATGTGTAGGGCGGAGGTCAAAAAGGAACAGCCTTTTAGAATAATACATGCGTTATAATCATTACGCCTCCCCTCAAGCCAAACTACACAGTAAAAATAACCCTTGTCGATAGTCCCTGGCCAGGCTACAGTATATGAACTCATTCAGAGTAATGATCACTGAGCTGTAGCGCACCAGAAACATTGCTGTGTTCAAACACAGAGCCCAGAGGCATCAGACAGCAGGCCTGTGCTCATGCTGTACTCATTCACTTTGTCTCTCAGGGTCCAAGAATCAGACATTGTCAAGTAATTAGATACTGCACACTGGCATGATGCGTGTCCTTTCTGATTATTATCTGGACACCCGTTGACAGGCTGATTAATATCTGGGCACAGCGCTCCCTTTCTTCCATTCTTTATTTGCTACTTTGTTGACTCTTCCCACTCTCAATTGCATCTTTGGTTAATCTCGGAGAGTGTTTCATGCACGAAATATGGCTGCTTTATTGTTTTTAATTAAAAACACATTTTGCTCAATTTCCCCTCATTACCACATACAGCGAGTAAAAGAGGAGAAGCACCGTTTTGTAAAGGAAGACCTTTCTGCTCAAGGGTGTCAATTTGTGGTGATTTAAAACTACTTTTGGATTAATGGGCAGAAAACAACATTAGAGGCTTTTTTATGAGGTGCTTAAGGGACAAATGGTCTGCTGTTCCTAAACTGTCCTATCATTTAGTGGGGAGATAGTCCTTGAAGTACCTCAGCAGGGAACTAGAAGACCTCACAACAAAACCTTGAAAGTGTGTCCGCTGAGGGAGAGCTTCAATGTCAGCTGCTTCTTATGAATTAAAATTCGAGAAATTAAAATCCAATAGACGCCGTAATTGATCATCCTTCACTGACCTAAAAAAACCTCAGTGCTGCTCTCGGCATAAGTGAATGAGACAGTCAGATACCCAGTGAGGAGTAGTCAGGATGAAAATCGATAGGTCTCAGCATCTATTACCAGCAAAGGAGATGGAGTGAGTCAAGAGACAGACAGGAGAGAGGGGACACAGACAGCTCAACAAGACGCCGATACCCGAGGCAATGAGGCTGACAAGAACGCGTCCAGGAAGCAGAAAGGAGGGGTGGGTAATGAACGCATGTACTGAGATGTGGAGGGATATAGCCAAGCCAGTGGAAAATGTGCTTCCATCTACTCACCTTGCAAGTTCAAATGGGAATTACAGTTGCGAAACCTCGAGTTGAGGTGAAGTACAACAGAAGAACTATTGATTTTATAAGCTTTCGACATCTCTACAAAGGATAGGAGAAACAACCCCAGGATAAATTCATAATTAGAATAATTATGAGCCACTCTTGAGGTTAAACATGTTTCTTAAATAACCACAATATCCAGTCTTTACATCTGTTTGTATTACAGCATGCATCAGCTGTACCCCAAATTGTCCTATGTCGTAATGTTTAAGGGACAACGTGAAGGGAGATTGGTCAGATGACTGCTTTGGTTTCATGACAATCAGACAGTGCCCCTATGATCCGGTCCCCGAGGGCTGGTATCTTGCATGTTTTAGTTATTTCCCACCTCCAGCACACCCGGTTCAATTAATGATCAGCTCATCATCAGGCGTGTTGGGAGGGAAATATCTAAAACATGCAGGATACCAGCCTTCGAGGACCACACTATGAATACCTCTGATCTAGAGTCTTTTACTCATAAGCTTGTTAATTATGACTCCATGTGATAAGATCTAAAGGAATAAAATGATTGTTTAGTGAGACAAGTCGCAGCTTGAGGTGCAGCGTTCGTATAAGTCTGTTGTGTAAGTAACCACCCGGGGTGTCATTAATACAATAGAACGGAACAAAACAGAACAGAATAGAAGTTTATTAGTCATTGCACATAGTCGTACAAGGAAACTGGGCGGATCTTACCCACAGCAGTGCCACAAGATAAAAGTGCATAGTGGGATACATACTGGGGTAAAACATCCAATAAAATCATATATCCAACGAAATCCATCATCCAATACGAACAAATGTCAATAAACTCAACATCCATTAAAAACCAGTAAAAGCATACATTCAAATAGAGACAAACATCCAATTTAAAACAAACATTCGATAAAAATAAGAACAGTGGGTCACTAAAAGAGGGGGAAACGTGACAAATTCATAGGGCCCAGTTTTCCATGGGGGGCCCATTCACCAATGGAGTGGGTGTGGAGAGTTAGAGGAATTTTAAAGAGTCTCCAGTTTTACTTTCACTTTGCACCGCTCCAACAGTCACGGACCGCTACCCCCCTCCACACCACCCCAGCTCCAAATTGTTTCTAGATTGCTTCCAGTGACTTTCTTATAGCAAGGGCCCGACATGATTAGGTTTCAGGGGGCCAGAAATGGGTAGCGGTCCCCCTTAGCTAACTGCACACACATTCATGTCTCTTTTTGTATTCATTTCATCAAAACCAAAGTTAAAAATACCTTAACACTGAGCATGTCGCTAATCTCCACCACCGTGACTACCATGAAATTTACTCTGCTGTCTCACAAGACGAATGCTGTCATCACTGGTTTCACCTCGATTTGCCTTGGTATGGCAGCCAGCAGGGTTAGTACGACCTTATTAGATGGTTATCATAGCAAAGCAGCATTAAAATGACATGATATAATTTAGAATAAACAGAGAAGTTCACACTGTTTTCACCACTAGAGAAGCAGCTGCTGAAAATGTAATACTCATAGGTGAGCAAAATCCCATCATTACTCAGCCAGCCAAAGGCATTTTGAGTCAGAGGCCACTTTAGTTGGGCTGACATGAACTTAAATGTCAAAAAGATTGTTGTTGTGAATCTTAAGTCTGTTCATTTATTGGTGTATCGCATTTCATGTACAGGCAAATTGAAAGTGCTTTACATAAAACATAAAACCATCACAAGAGAGGCATGAAAAGAGAAAGTTTAAGAGAACGCTGCAGTAAACAATAATGTTTTCAGGCCTGGTGTAAATGAGCTGAAAGTTTGACCTGAGGTGTTCAGGAAGTTTGTCCCACAGGTGAGACTGAGCAGAACAACTGAACGCTGCTTCACTTTCTTTGGTTCTAATTTTGGGAACACACAGTAAGCCTATCCCTGATGACCTCAGGGCTCTGGATGCTTCGGAGGGAACTAACAAGTCTAGGATGGATTTGAGTCTAAGGCCGTTCAGTGCTTTGTAAAATTTTGAACTCTATCCTTTGACTCACAGGACGCCAATATAGTGACCTGAGGAGCAGTGTGATGTGGTCCAGTTTGTTGGTATTAGTCCGGACAGTGGAATTTATTTATTTATTTATTTTTTTTAAATAGTCAGAACTGGCGACAACATCCTGGATCATCTGCCTTTAGACCTGTGAAGACCCCATTACAATAATCTAACCTACTGAAATTTAATGCATGGACAAGCTAGTTCTTATATAGTATATATAGTAATATAGTCCAGTTATTCATATCATTTTGGGAGTCAATAGCCATCAACCCATTCTTTTGTTTAAGTATCAAAGGTGTGTTGAACATTCTCATGTATGGAGATTGTGAAAACGACAGATTTTGCAAGCTGAAAAAGTATTTTGCATTAAACAGCTCTGGTTAGTTGGAATTTCTGGGCTGTTTTTAATTTCCCTGGAGGTGTACCCCCACTGAAAATGGGGGTAGAGGATGGGAGAAAGGTGAAGAATTCATTCATTTGTAGATCTTATGGGACTTTGCGTCTGGAAGCAGGTACAGAAAAAAAAAAAAAAACCTAGATCCTGTCTATCTACCTTGTGAGCCTGCTAATGAGGGCTGTAAGTGGAGATAAAGTGAGTTTTAGCCCAAAATTAGTCCTCTACGACTAATCACACAAAATTACTGTACTTGACTTTACACCTTTCATAATTTGCATATAAAATAGCTGCTTTGGAAGGTGAAATATATAGTTTATGCTTTATTTTATTTTTTTTTTAACTCTCCTGACATTCAGTTTTTAATACCAATTCCCCTTAAAGAAAAATCACTGTTTCTACAATATCTTTCATTAGCATATAAATCGATTATTGTACGTCACACTCAATCCTTTATGTGGTTTCTATATTTTCTAATAGACTTGTTTGCCTTATTCTCAGAATTGAGTAATGCATGTTTGCAGAGGTTGAACCTGGGTCAAAAATGTCCAACCATGGAACATTCAGAAGCCTTTATTCTGTCTGACATTTCCCGGGAGGTGTTTTTAAGTCTGCAGTGCCCCTGGTTTCCCATCATTAATCCGGTGTATACTTTGAGGTGGATAACAAGGGATTCAGAGTCGCTTGAGAGACTGAATATTCCCTGGAGATGTGGCCAAAGAAAACAGGTGATCTACAAAAGGTCGGAGGTGCAGCCAAAAGGTCATCTCCCTCACAGGCTCTGTTTACTCCCACTGGTCTGTACAACAGCTCGGTGACAGCCGGTACACGCCTGCTGCAGCCTCTGAGGTCAGACTGGGGCTACTATATGCACCGCTGCGTAGATATAAGCACACCTGCGTACTCTTGTGCATGCTGCCATATCTCCTTTAAGCCTGGACTGTGGTTTCTTGTGACCGTGCATGTGTGTGTGTTCTGCTGTCTGCGACTGTTTATCCCAGTGCCTTTGTAGCCATGTATGTGCAGCAGGCGAACTTTCTGCCTGCACAGCGACTCGGGCGCTCTGCTCTTTCCTGCTTCCTCATCAGCATTCTGTCTTCCTCCCTCCTGCCATCTCTGTCGGTGACCACCGGTGTGTGTTGCTGACATTTCTGGCAGCCTGAGGACAAAAACCACACATCTAGCTGATGTGTCAACCCACTAGCAGGGAAAAGGTGAGCGTTTCTTATTATTTTTGTATGTTTCACTCTTACCCAAACACAGCATCCTTTTATTTGACAAAACCCCTGCTGAGTTACATTATCAGGAGGCGACAAATATATAACTGTAACAGTCAAATACTGGCATGTTTAGATTCGTTAGGAACAATCATCCAGGCATGACATCAACAAAGTCTGACTTAAATGTTTCCACGGCAACCAAAAACATGGTGCAATGACATTTAAATCAAGGCCACTCTTTATTAGCCATCCTTATATTTTTATTCTAGGAGACAACAGAGAAATTGAAAAAGCCCCACAGGCCTTCAGCCACCACAGTGCATGGAGTCTATCAGCGCTCAATATTAAGTCTAGCAGTAATTTGTCAGCAGCATGAAGCTCATCAGAATAGCTGGATCCACTCATTACTTGCCTTTAAACTATTTCATTTCCGATTTGAACCTCATTTGTCTCTCAAAATTCCAGATGCTCTCTTGGGGTTTGTCTTTTAAAACAAGGAAGCAGACTGATTGCTTTTTAAACAAGATGATATGGAGGTAGTGGAGTATTTAAGCAGTCCATTTGTCATGACACAACATTCTGTTCACCTCACCGTAAATATTGAAAGGCTGCATCCAATATTTTTAACGCGGCAGACAGCAGCAGTAATAACATTCAGCTGTAATACTCCCAACCGGAGGAAGTTAATACACCACAGAGTCAAACACAGCAGTTATTTTTCTCACTCTGCGCGTCTCCTCATTTCCTGTCTTCTCATCTCAACTTGTTTTATTCTTTTTATTCTTCTTATTCTTCATTCCTTTTTCTACTTTGCTCAACTCGTTCCCACTAAATCTATGATTCAGTCGCTGAAATCATCCTCTTTCATTTCTATTTCTGGGTGCTTCTCTCCTTTCACTGAAGGTGTATGTGGGGAGCGATGAATGGGAAGGTTATCGGGAGCGAACTGAAATGGAACCGTCTCTTCAGATTAAGATGCGTGCCACTATGGAACGTGCTGTGAATGAGAAAATATTTTAAGGTTGAGTTGGCGGAGGGGGGCAAATGGTGTTTACGTGAGGTGTGGAGGCAGTTGGATTGAGGGCAACACTGCGAAACATCGACAGTGATTCAGCTGTAATTTTTGCCACTTTATCCATTTGAGCTTGAAACCTTTTGTTTACTCCGACTTCAGAGCTCTGTTGAGTCAACCGCTAAATGTCAAGAACTAGAATAGAAAAGAAGCATTTCACACTCGTCAAAGCACAAGGTGGGCTATTTGGTCGCGAGGGTAACATAATCGAGATGGGATCATGGAGGGGTTCAACCAAGAAAACAGCTAACAAAACACTTGAAGACAAAAGACCGTGGTCAGCTACGGTTGAGTCAAAGTTTCGTTGACACGTTTTCATGAAATGTTTCCTTAAATTCCAGATAAAATCCATCATTTTGTCCAATAAAATTATCTCCACTTTGAAAGACATCTTTTCATTATTAACACTGAAGACATGACTTTCCATCAGTAGTGGCAGTGGAAAACATCTCCCATGATCCAAAGCTATTTCATGACATCCACAAACTAGTCATTTTGTTATTATTCTCCTTTGAAATCAACTGCATTTCACCTGGAAAGAAGACAAGAGCAGGCAGAAGCAGCAGCAGCAAGAGGAGGAGTTCAAAGTCAGCTGTCAAGTCCAACACTTTTCGTTTCAAGACCTTACAGAATGTGCAAAAAAAAAAGAAAAAGACTGTGGAAGTTTGTTTTATGAAACTATGGGTTGTTCATTTGTCATCGGCTGATTTTATTTTTCACTCAAAAGTTCTGTCATAAAGTCATTGTGTGAACATTCATATCAAGGAAACGTCTTTCAAAATTATTCATATCCTAGAGAGACTGAAAATCAGTCCACAGTCAAAAAGATCTCAAAAACTACAGCAGCAATTACAGATAAATAGTTCCCATCGCTTCCTGACACAGAGAGAATTTTACTTAAAAGACAATGTTTTAACATTTAACGAATATAAAATATAATATACAAGTTCACTGCACTGATCTGTAATGTATCTGAAAACAAAGGAGTTTATCATATTTCATTTGAAGCTTTGCAAATGTGGTTTTTCTCCTTTTCTGAATCTAAAAACATTTCATCATTTTGTGATTAGAGATATCCTACCAATAACACTCAAAGTTATGAAGACTATACAAGTCAAAGTGGGTCTGGTCAAAACTAAAATTGATTTCCAACAATGTTTGATAATCAGCTGCTGATTGCTTCCCATCATGCACTGGGCTCCTTCAACAGACACTTCTGTCTGCGTCCTTGTGAAGTCACAAACAAATCATGATGAAGTTGCACAGATATCTCACCAGCGTCCATTGTGAGGCAATCATCAATCCTCAAATCGACGCAGGTCTGGCTTATCTTCAAAGAATCCATCATGAGTTGATTTAAAGAACCCAAGTGATAGAAAAACAAAGGAGGAATGAATCTACTTTCTTTCACAAAAACACTAAATTGGTCTTTTATCACAGCTTTGCAATGGCAGCATCATGCATCCTCCAGCTGTTCTAAAATTTGCATCCTTAATCAATGTCTCATTTATCAACGTATTGACTATTTATTTCCTCATTAAGTCACTCCTGACCAGTCACAGTTGCAAATGCTTAGGCGTACAAGCTAACAGATACCAGCCCCAAAACTGTTAACTCCAGTATGGATGCTCATGGCCCATCTGTTCAGGTTACTTCCCTGCTGCTTCCTCAGGGAAAAACTGGTTCCATGAAAAGCCAAATTCAGACTGCCACCTGGTTAATGAGAGAATATAGAGGAATGATTCATGGCACCTGGATACAGGCTATTGCTCTTTGACTTACTGTGGCACTCCAGGGCTGACTGACTGATGGATTCGAAGGCCCGGCATAAGAAAAATAACAACAAAAATCTCACCTCTGCAATAAATTGTTTGCTAATGGATTTGGACAATGTGCCACAGGAATTTATGACATTTGGGCCCTCATTTGTTGGAGCGGGGTGATATTGCAGATGACATTAAATGCGTCCGGCTGCAGCTGCAGCTCACATTAATCATACTCTGAGAGTCAGGACCTGTCAGACCAGATTACGAAGGGAGCAGAGCTAGCTTCATTACATGAAGGCTACACTCCATCACTCGTGGGTCATGCAAAAATCACTGAAAGTTAAGTGTGAGAGTGTGGTGTTTATGTGTTAGTGCAAATACTTACAACCATCCCACCCCATAACAACACAACAGTGTATGTCTATGTTTTTCCTTTCTGTCTGTATGTCCTCGTGATAAACTGTGACAGGTGTTGAGTTGTTGTGACAGAAGTGGCTGGGTGGGTTCAGACTTCGATTGGTCATGGCCGGTGAAATGCGGAGAAAGCTATTGACGCCAGCGGTTAGCCATAGACCATCAGTGGGGTGACCTTAGCGGCTTTCTGTAAATTTCACAGCTGTTTTTTGGGTGTCATAAAGATCATACTTAAACACCAAATAGCAGCTGATAAACAGCGATGCCTCATAAATTTCTAAGCATCTGATAAAGCCCTTGCTGCAAGCAGGACACATTCAAAAAATCTTATCCCCTGATCATAGCTGTATTTTTTATTTTTTTTCTAATAGTTAAACTTCAGTGAGTGGCTCCAGGCGAAATAGAGTGCTGGAGCTTGTGGTTTTATTCTACTCCGATACTAGAAGTAGAGTCTCAGCTACAACATGCAGCCTCAATTTTGGAGATAAGAGTCTTTATAGAGTTATGGCAGATATGGTACAACTGGTTCTATGCTGAAGTATCAAGATACATCAAAAAGGCTTCTGCAGGTTACAACAACAATTTAAAATTAAGACTTTTTAAACCTGTTATGAATGGACTTTGAGGACTATTCCATGTTTATCTGGCAAAACAAGCATAACAGCCCACCTATGTCTTTACTGCTGTCAGAAGATTGATATTTAGTTGCTATGTGTGCAGTGCTCCTCAGAGAACTTCTGTTTTTAACACTGGCAGAGATTCAAACACTGTCTTTTTGCTCACAGGTTGTTCGGGCAGAGCATGTCATACTGGGGCCAGACACTGACTTGATGTGACTATAGAATAGTTTTTGTTACAGGCGTTTGTTGGATTTTTACAGCAGCTTTATGCTTGTCTGAGTTCCCATATGACTGCAATACATTTATATCATAAGCTACTAATTCAAGCACTTTCTTATACAAGGCACATAGAGCAACAGGCGTCAGACTTGTTTGCAGCCAAGCACTAAATAATGTTCTTGTGCCAGATCCTTTGAGTGTACATTTAGCCATATTAGAGAAAATGTAATTGTAAATGATTACTAAATAATGATACTTCCACATTGGCTGGGAGTGCTCCGGTAAATTCTGACCAACCTGGACATCTTCCATATTCCAATTATCAAATCTATGTCATAGTTTTGTTAAGGGGTGGTCAATAAAAAATTTTTTTTAAAAAATCTAAAAACACATGTAATTTATTTTTATTGGTACATAATCTATAAAATTTCTTGGCTTCGGAGACACACATAGCTGTAGCACACAGACGATAAAGCATAACGAGGAAACGACCACATCACCCTTCAAACACCCTTTGTGGTGCTGTTGGATGGAGCTGCCAGTTGTGCAGAAGCCCAGAAATTGTCCTGAACACAGCAAAATAAGAAGGAATCAATCAAAGATGGAAGGAAGTGTGCAGTAAAACACACCAGTACATGTTTGTAATGGTTCAAAAGAGATGGCTTATCGTAAGAATGTTTCTTTTTCTTTCACTGAAAATGTTACATATTGTGATTTCAAGGAGTCATTGGATGCTAGGAGGAAATACACAAAAACGAAATTTTTAGAAGAGAATAATGGAACGAGTGTGACAGACTACAAAGGACGGTAGATCAAAAATATTTCAAATCCATATTTCCAAGGCGCAGAGCATCATCCTCTTTAACTTGAAGTTTTTACTTACGTATATCAAAGTGTGTTGTTCAAATAGACTCTTACAATCAATGATCCATTCATCTCCACAAACATCAAAAATTACTGTAAAGCAATGGCATGCACGGGTTCCCTCCTCCTGTGTCGCCACGATGATTCAGCAGTGGGAGCTGACAGATTGGAGGAATAATGAACAGCAGCATGCTGGGTGAACGCTGGTGTAAGCACATGGCTTCTTTAGCTCTTCAAGCCCCTGTATGCCTGCTACAGCAGTGGCAGTCCATCTTTCCTCCTTCTCTGTTCCTGCTGTTCCTGGAATGGTAGACACTCCTGCGGAGGAGCTCTTTGAGCAAGTGTGGCAAAACAAACAGGTTTCAAAACTTCTTCCCCTTTAGTGGCCCCTGGTGACTTTATTGCCGTTGTGTGATCAGGGTGTCTTCCTTGTTCTGGCACATTTTTCTTTACTTATTAATCCGTCTCAGTCTCTTTGTGGCTTTGATGCTGCTAACGGCAAAGCTGTCCTGATTCTGTCACCAAAGCCGTTCTAAAGGTGGGGTACAGTGATCATGAGCGGGACTACAAGGGCTTTGGAGAACCCTGGTGGGGAGATGAGAGGGAGTAAAACAGCTGAGAGTCTACACAAATGATTTTCTGAGCAACATGAAATCTCTGAGGGCAAACTTTCAACAAAGTCGAGGTACATTAACTGACAATTTGTCAGTTAATGTACAGTACAGCTCAACTGGGCTATTTGGAGCAATGAGACAGATTTCTGGGTTTTCAAAATACACACTTGTAACA
Organism: Maxillicosta whitleyi; assembly: GCA_029822895.1. NCBI lineage: Eukaryota > Metazoa > Chordata > Actinopteri > Perciformes > Neosebastidae > Maxillicosta > Maxillicosta whitleyi. Next base: position 3,509,795 of record JAPSES010000098.1, on the reverse strand, counting down.
CACACACACAGGCTTTAGTCAGAATACATGAGCAATGTACATGAATGTATTAAGCATTTCTCCTCAACTTGAAACCTTCTATTATCCCCCCTGCAGAGGGAACAGGCTTCATGTTTGGATTTCCAGTGAAAGAAAGCAATATGGAAGTCTGACAGGATGGAGAGCATGTAAGAAAATGTTCAGCAGGATTGCGGGAAATATGTTTCTGAAATGGACATAAATCCAACCACCAGCAGTATTAGCCAAAACCAATGCTTACAGCTGACAGTATATCCTGTCATAGCATCCTGAAACATGAAACTGCCATGTGTACAACAATGACACACACCTTCATGTTTGTGCATGTTATCTGACTAAACATAGGAATCATTTATGAGACCAAGTTGTAAATGATTAATAGACATTATTTGCTTGTTTTGCTCACTGTTGACAGACAAGTAGCCTCTGGCTGCAGTTACGTATGCCATTTCTCTTCCAAACAAACTGAGAGGCTATTTCAGAGATGGCGGCTTTCCCAGTTGTAAATTACTTTGGAGTGGAGTCAAGGGTGAATATGTACTTTTGAGTATGTATGTGTGTCTATATATGTGTGGAGGTGTGTTGCTGCTACATCCATCTATCATTTAAGCCATCACCGGGGTAAGATAATTTCAAAAAGTGCTAACATTACTAGTGATGACAGCGGAAGACAGAACTTCAGAGAGTGTTAGTTGAATGCATTTACTCTGTATACGAATAAGCTGTTTGCCTCTATTTGCAGCGTGTTTTGCAGAATACAAACAAGTTATTTGATATGATAAGTGAGAGCTGCTGCATTTGATTTTCCTTTTTGTTCCTCTGCTCTTCTCTCTGGAGCTGCTATCACAAGCTTTTTGCATAGATAGAGAGGTATGTAGCTTATAAGGGTCCTATGGGTATGCGGATTTAATCGCATCAAATACCTAAAAGACAAGCTGTTTCGACTCTGTGAGTTGATTAAAATTCTAATACCTTTTAAGTTAGGAAAAATCTGTTGAAAAACAGGATTATGGAAATACCATACAAGGTAGGATTGAGTGATTCAAGTTATTTAAGTTTGATCCTGAGATGTTAATGCTTGTTCAGCATGCTATAGATTTCAAAAATAACAAGGGATGGCATATGCCTGTGGCAGTGATTCTGATGGAGGGAAACTACATTGTCTGTCAAAATGTCAGGTGTAAGTGTTTTTTAGTGTCATGTCAATGTACAACAACAAGAACTGAATCACTGGTATTGCAGAACTGCATAGGCATAAGTTTAGCAAAAAGTGAACATAATACTCATGTACACAGTATCTGCAAATCCAATGCATTTTGTGTTGTATTTAGGATAAAAAATAGTGACCTTTATTTTAAACTGTTAACAATAAGGCAACAGAAACAACTTTGTTTTAATTACCCCATAAGGACCCAGCGTGACGTTTGTGATATTTTGCATTTTTTCTCCAGTGAAAATCACCTAATCATTGTTTAATTGACTTTTTTTTTTTTTTTGTGAAGGTTACCTGCTTCACAGTTTCAACTAAAAAAGACAAGTGTAATTACATAAACAGCCTGACCGATCATGTAAATGTGAAAGGTTATTGTATGAAAACAGAATAAAACAAAATTAAGAAAAGGTGACTTTTTCAGTAAAATATATCATGAACTGAACATAAACCCAGTGTGTCCATCCACTGTCATTGATCCAGCTGCATGGGTTTTACTGGTGAATTGATGTTGTAGAAGATTCCGATGTTTGCATGGTGACTATGGAGTCTCCGAACGTCCAAATGGGTCATATATTATGACCTTGAAAAGATGACATTTTACATCATGCATTGATAGGATTAGTGGATTAAGAGTTTAAATCAATAGATGCCTTTGATTGACAGTGGATGTTTGGTTCTTTATGGGTTAAGACAAAGACAAACCCACAGTAGTCTACCATCATCTGTTTATCCCTCCCTGTTTGCCAGTATCATCATGGCTGAGTCTCTTGTTGCCACCGTTGATGAGCCTGTGCCTGCTGTGGGCGTTTTAACTAATCCAGACCCCAGTGCCACAAACCATTTGCCAGTATTTGTCTAAACTCCCTGGAAATGCAAGCAAATGATGACAGTTCTTTTCAGTTTTGTGAATCAAAACCCAAAGTCTAATTCTTGGGGATTTAAAGGTTTTCTTGCAAAAATATCTGAACTGAAAATAGTTTTGTTTTTACTTGTTTTTCAATTTGTTCAGAAAACTTTTGACCTTGGTATCAAGATCAAGATAGATTGAATGTGCACTGTTTTCTTTGTGTGAGTCTTTCACTCTTTTCATATTGGCCAACCTACGATTTTAAGGTTGCATTTACCAGGGCGCAAAAAAACAACAGGAACTGAAGATACCGTTTTTATTTATTATTTATTTATCCTGAACTAGTTCCAAGTTCATTTCACAAGTTCAATTCCAAAACAAACTCGTTGATTCATAGTCCAAAAATGAACTACTTCATAGTTTTTTTTCTCACATGTTTGTTGTTGCTCCTTCCTGCTACAGTTTCCTCCTGCTGCTTTTTTGCGACGCTGGTGGTTAGTGTTATGTTTTCACCCACGTCTGTTGGTTTGTTTGTTTCTTTGTTAGCAGGATAACGCAAAAACTACTGACCCCATTTCCATCAAATTTGATGGAAGGGTAGAGTGTGGGGCTGGAAAGAACCCATTAACTTTTGGGGGTAACCTTTCCAGAAGAAATCCTGGATTCTGGATCACTTTGAATTTTTCGTTAACATTGGGGTGAATGGGGCCAAAAAAATTGTTTCTCAGTATCGCGGTTAATTATTGACCAAACCTAATGAAATTTTCAGGAACTCTTCGCTCTGAGACAAGGAACAGATGATTAAATTTTGGAGGTGATCTGGATCACTGTCTGGATCCAGGAATTTTTT
>JAPSES010000098.1:3491340-3506767 GCA_029822895.1 Maxillicosta whitleyi | reverse complement strand
GGTGCACTTGGCGGAGGTCTGCGCTCTACTGAGTGCCATTCTAGTTGTCAGATTGAATGTTTTTCCACTAAATATTAAAGGCTCTTCACGGTATGTTTAGCTTGGTTTTCACCAGGAACACTAAAGAAATTTGGCACCTATTGAACAAAGTTAAATGGACAGAACATGAACTTCACAGACACAGAATGAACTTGTTCACAGTTCGTTCATCAGGCAGAAAAACAGTGAGTTCAGTTCACATTCACCCAAAATATGAACACATCCATGAACTATTGTTCAATGAATGTGTTCAGGTACAACACTGATCATTTGTATGGAAGAGCTTGTACGTTCACCTTGCTTCATCGTAATGGAATGAATGCTGCATATGAATGAAAAATGTGTTATGAAGTGCCTACAGATTTACAGTAGCAGAAATATCTTTGGGCATTATTATAATTGTCAGTCACAGGTCATGGACAAGCACTGGATGTTGCTGCATAGGTTGTCACTGTTTGCATAAAAAGAGCAATACATGAAAAGCTTTACTTTAACTTGGCTCAGAAATTTTGTTTGTTTGGTTTGTCGTGATATTTTCCTCAGCTATTACCTTGACAACAGTAACTATGTGAAGAACAAAGTCTTAAAACATGTTGTGCTAACCTTTGGCTACATTACTCAGAAACTGAAATGGAAACATTAACTTTGGGAATTAAGCCAGTTCACTCAAAATACTATGAGATGAATAAAGCGAATAAAGCTATGTTGTTCAACCACACAAAATGAGTATTTTCATTCAATAAAATTGCAACTTTTTGAAAAGGAGTTCCAGAGTTGATACATTTGAAAATATCAGTTTTACGTCTTCGACTGAATGACCAAACCCCAACTTTTCTAAAACCATGATGTCATTGCCCCACGTCTCTAACCCTTCAACCCAGAAGCAAGACGTCACTTCACAACAACGACAAAAGTACCCGAATGTCAACGAACAATTTGGGGTTCTGGACGATGCAAGTTGCACATGTGTCGACATTCTGGATTCAAATCATCTCTTGACAGCTCTCCTGCAGGGTTTCCCTGCATGGGAAACAAGACCATGAGACCTGATTCTGAATTTTTGCATCCAGCCTGACAGAGATAAGTGGTCTGACAGGACTGAACTGGCTCCTCTTTACCAGTCGGACCCTGCCATCCAAAGCAAAACTTGCTGCTCAGCTAAACTTTACTTCAGAGCATTGCCATGCCGTGCTAACCATGACCGTGTGTGTGTGTGTGCCCGGGGAGAGATGTGGGCCACGTGTCAAGGGACAATTTCCGTCCCCAGACGATGACTACATCTGCACATACATAATACATAATGTTGAATCTAAATTGTCAGCTGCTTTTTCATTACAATGAGCAACAAACACCCATAACTAAACTAACATTCACTACTGGCTCTTGGATCTACTGCGGAGAAAGGCAACCAGAGGGGCAACTGGGTAAATACTGGATCAGACCACGTAGAAGTAGGCACACTTTATGCAAATGCTCCGCGTCTTCTCTGTTTTTTGCAAGAACATTCCATTCCCACATACAGGCCTGGCAATTGTACATTGTTTTCAGTGGTTTCGTATGGACGCAGATATTTCCAGAGATTACTTTTAAAATGACAAAGAAAAAGATCAGACAGGAAAACATGTGGACCCTTTCATGTGGACATGGCCTAACACACTTTTAAGGATCTCTTACATCCGGTCGTGTGAGGTACTACGAGAGGTTTGTGTGCCAAAAGTGGGCTAAGTAGTGAGATGTACACAAGTGGAAAGTACTTTTTTTGGTGGTCGCAAACATGATGCATAGCACGCAGCCTGAACTATCTGTCCAGTTTTTTGCTACGACCTGGCTGTGACAATTAGCACGCCTAGGGCACACTTGGAGTTCGCAAGACAAAAGTACTGAGTAAGTTTGATAAGTTTGATAAGTAAGTACGATTTCTGAAAACGTACGCTTTACTTGCAATTCACGTACAATCATCCCACATTGTGTGCGACAGAAGTACAGATCTTACGTGCTCCTTACTTCTTCCTACTTCCAAAAAGGCGTAAAGACCATTTGCGCTCCTCACTTTTTGAGCAAGACACACCCACTCATTAAGTACTTACTACATACTTTACCTCCGATTTAATTTTCACCCTGCGACAACTCCACGCCTGACAGGAAATCCGAATCTGCACGATCTCTAAACACGCCCGACAGGATGTAAGAGAGGCTACAGACACCAACGCAACAATAGATATAAAGGTTTTTTTCTTCATCATAAAGAAGAATCGACTTCCTCAACTCGTCCAATCCTGTAGTATCCTTGATGCTCCTTTTCAAAGCTTTCATTCCTACCTAAATGGCCCCCTTTTCTGCTCCTTGTGCTACCAAAGACTATTGAAAACCACAGCGTCTGCAGCTGTAGTTTCAGCTCTGGTCGAATGTTCTTGGAGCCAGGTGAACCAAGATAAGAGGCTCCACAGATCCAACTAGCATCCCCCTCTGCCAAATAGGCCCAAAATGAGGCAAATTATGAAGATGTTCTGAATGCCAGAAGGTTTGAGCCAACTTTTAAATGTCCTTCAACCACAAAAGGCATGTGAAGATTCAGTTGCTCCATCATTACATTCATAGGTAAAATGTTCTGCTTATATAATCCACTGTTTACAGCATTCTGCTTATCACAACTATTACAGCTGCAGTGATATTCACCACAGCCAAGGTTGCATACAGCTTCTCACAGTAAGTTTATTCACACAAACACAGGAGCTGTTGTTTGGAACTTTTACTGGTCCCTTTTACTTACATAGCCTCTTTAAAACTTAAAGTCAGCACAAGACAAAACTGAAAATCACTTGATGTCACTTGTCAATACATCTACTTTTACTTTTCTGTGGTTTTTAAGACAAAATATGTCCCCTTTTCATGCACCCAACAAGTCTCCTGGAATAACAAAAAAGTGCCATTTCAGTCACTGTAGGATAATATTGAGGAATAGCCTCATTCCATGAGACGGTGGCCTTTATGGTCTGTGTGGTTTCATATTTGAAAGAAATTTAATCCTGGAGTTTTTGTTAAAGAAACTTTAACAGAAAAGAATTTCAACATTTGAAACATCTGAAACTATATTCATCCTTTATCTATAACCACAGCACTGTGAGGAACAAGTGAGATATGATAGAAAATCAGAGGACTGTGCATAAAACACACCATCTTGCATTTCTTTTCCTTTTTTTTTTTTTTTTTACCTTGTTTTTCTGTCTTAGTACAATAGTCATCTGTCAGCACACTGAAAGTGAAAAGAAAGCTTTGGATGAACGTTTCACAATATTCTTTTTTTTTTTCTGTACCAATGAGATCTGCGGTTTTGTGGAATTCATTAGTGTCTTTTGTCCGTGTTTCCAATTCAATACATCTTTTAAAAGTTTATTATTTTGCATATACTTCAATAAAGCTGTAGCAGTTTTACTCTTGTCAGAAGCAAACACAAAGTAATGAAAAGTGACCACAAATGAATTATTTAACAATGATGGGACCTGACACACACTTGCCTATCATCTCTTAATATTACTTCCTACATTTACAATCAGAAGTCATTTTTTGCAGTGGATCCAAAAGATAAACAGATAATGTAGCCTAACAAATACTCTGCTTTTTCTTAAATATAGAAAATACTATAACATATGAGATTAAGTAGGAGAGATAGAACTCATAAGATTAACCCTTAAGAGGAAGATGCTGTCAAGGTCTTCAACACCTAGAGCAAGTGCAGTAAAGGAGATGACGCATTCACACTGCAGCAGCATCAACTGCTGGAGGCTCCCACATCACTGACCTCACCAGGAACGAGTATGCAATTCTAGCCAGAAGCAGGATGGAAAGACTGTTTTTCTGGTCATAGGAGTGAGACTCTGAATATCGAGGAGCCTGGAAGACAAAATCGTCACTGTTGAAGGAGCCAAAACATGAGGAAATGATATTTTCTCCATGAACCGAGTAGTGGCAGTAGTTTTGAACACATCTAGGACAGCCACCTTTGTGAGTTGTATCTTCTGCACCTAGGTACATTTAACATAATCGCTCTGAAATATCCTCCTGACACCCAGCAATACATTTGGTTTCATGGTTTTACTTGGTAAAATACCGTCCACTGCAAAGGACATTCCATAAAAAATATAAATAAATAAAAATAACTTTTGAAAATATATCGGAAAAACTGTTACATTATGCAGTTTCTGATCAAGACAGTTGTTTAATGCAAAAAAGCTAAAATTTTTACTTTGCTGGTTGTCAGGAGAATGTGTGTAATGACAATAAAATAATTAAGTTCAATGTTATTCATTTATTACCTAGAATTGCACAGTCCTCTGACTTTCAGAGTTATAATGTACAAAGAAAATCAATTGTGGTGCCACCTTTTTTTAATCAAGTTATGTAAGATTTTTATCATTATTTTAGCTTTTAATTTTGGTTTTCATTTATAGGAGCTGAAGAGGGTTGCATGAGAAACTATATGACCTAAAATCAGATTTTTAAAGGTCACATATTATACAAAACCATTTTTAAAAGGTACTTTTTTTTAATTTACCTGCAATTTTTTTTCACCATCGATTGTTATTTAATTTTAGATGAATCTGTATTGTTTCCTTTTATCTGTTATTGTTCTGTCTAGTTTTGTCCTGTTTGTTTTTGTTTCGATCGTGTCTTTTGTCTGATGGAACCTCCTGCCAGTTCATCATTGTAAATGAGAATTGATTTCTGGTAAAATAAAGGTTAAATACATAAAATAAATTTACTTTTTACCAACTATAAAGCATCACATAACAATGTTCAGGGATGTGATCCTAAGCACTGTCACTTTTCTTCTGACATCTACATATACAGTTTTGTTAATGGCTGAACAGTGGGCCGTAAAGTTCAGATTGTGCAAAGCTCCAGGTTACAGGTCATTAAGTTTACATAGAGGAAAAGAGGCCACTGGTATGGTTCAGGTCTTTTACAAGGAGAGGGCAGCCACAGGCTATGTTGCATTAGAGCCACAATTAACTGTGTTAATATGTAGTGGATCCTCCCTTCATTCGGTTTTCCGACAGCCGGCAGTGGTATTGACCCCCATTAACCCAGCCACTGTACCTGCCTCTCAGCTCATATCAATAACCAGCTGGAATTCACACGGCACAGTAATGACGACAGACAAAGTCATAGCTGCCAAAATCATAGTATGATATTCAAGAGTGGTGAGAAAAAAATAAGTTAACATCTCATGTATGCTCACATGCTTTTGAAATTAGCAAAAAAAAAAAAAAAAAAAAACAGGCTCCCAAACCCTGCAGGCCGTGACACACAAATGAATGTTTTAATTTTGTCTCTATGAGGCAAAAATTAAAATCAACGCTACACACGCAGGCAGGAACAGATGGAAAATATAGGAGTGCAGGGATACTTAAGCAATTGTACAAATGTTTGTAGAATAACTGCTGTATCATGCCCTGCTGATGCCAGAAAGAGACACAAGCACATTTTTTTTTTTTTTTTTTTTTTTTAGTATAAGTAAATGTGCAAGGTGTTTTATTTGTTGATATGCTTTTGTAACTTGATTTGGATTCTTAGCTAAAAGTTACAGGTTTGACTCCAACTCTCATCTGCAGAAACCATCGACTATTATATATCTATATTGTATATGTTAACACAACTAAAGAATGAATCTGGCTGTGTTTTTATTCAGACCAAAATATGCATATAAAGGCATGACCTGTGTCCATACTGACCTGTGGCTACGCACTCCGCTTTTACAACTTAATTATACATCTGACACCCCCCTGATTCAACAGTCATAATAGTCCGACAGCTGAACTCTAACAAAATAAATCTATAAGCTGCAGGCACAAGTGAGTGAGAACGGGGCAGACGCAGAACAAAAAACAGGTTGGCGGGCTGGACTCACATTCTGGGAATTGGTGCCCAGAACATAAGCCAGTGGACAGGAGATCAGAGGAAACGCCAGTGATGTGGGAATCGCTCTCTTTTAACCCTTCAGCACTGCTTTCTCTTTGTCTTTTCTGCTCTTTCATACCTCTGCTTGTTTACCGTACTGTTTGCTTAGACTTTCTGGGGTTGTTTTTTTTTTTTTTTTTTTAGATTTTGCAGTCCTTTCACTCAAGCTTTTATTTGACCACCTAGCTTAAAAAAAAAAAAAAAAAAATGACATCTAGCTTTTAAAAAGGAGTCACTTTGGCTACTAAAATACTGAAAAATAACCCAGAACAACAGCTATGAACACAGCCATTGTGTCAATCGTTTCCTCGTTTGCTGCTCCCAGTTGACCATATGAAATGTCTGAAAACTGGTGATTTTCTGCTTGTTCTCTGAAACAGGTGACTGCAATCAGATAACATGAAGGACTAGCGGGCAGAACTGATTGTTGTTTATGCCTAATAAGCTCTTTCAAACTGGCACAATGGAGGGGATTTGGTCCTTGACCCACTTAATTAAAATACTGGTGGAGATGTAACACAATAATGGCTTTGAAGTTAAACACAACAGTCCTATTCATGTTCCCATTAGCATTCCTTTCTCACCAGCTCCATTGAGCTTACCAAGGACTATGCAATAACACAGATTCTGCCACGTACTGATTAAACACCATAGAAATTAACTTTCTGAGTAACTATAGCTGTATCTGACACCTATACAGTGGTGCAATATCTATCAATGTAGGAAAACGCCTCTTTATGTGAAAATTATTGGGTGGGGCAAAGTTTCTTTTGACAGTGAAAAGCTATAATGGGTGGAAATGAGAGAGGGACTTGAAGTCGCAGCTGGGTGACAGGACTGGGCTTCAGTGCAGATGGATTGTCTTCTGACAGACAGAGGCCGGCCCTCCACCTCTCTTCTTCACAGATAAATAATAGGATGAAGGAATGAGCAAAGACAGCCAGGAGAGAATGAGTCTCTACTCAAAGAGCAACGCCATTTATCAGTGTCAGAGCAGACAACTTATGTTAGCCAAACACACCACAAACACACAACGTGCACACATACAAGTGATAGCTGAAAGCAACAGACAATGATGTATGTTGAGTTTAGATTTTTGCAGAAAAATGACACCAGTTTGAATTGATTTCCACTCAGATTTCACACCGCACAGAAGGAGCAAAGGAAAGAAATCCTTTTTTCTCAGAAAATAGTTGTTTTTTTCCAGGAAGAAAAATAACCTTGTCAGGGAACATGCTTGACAAAATTCATTATAAAAGTAATCTCACTCTGTGAAAATACTTCTCATTTTGCCTTAATAAGATATTCAAGTCCATATTCCGTGAGATTTATCCAATAACAAGCTAAAACAATGGTTTGAATAATACCCCTGGAGAGAAAATCTTGTTATTTTAAGTTTGAGAGCACTTGCACAAACATTGTATGTCTTAAATAAATCTCTTTTAATTGATTCTAATGAACACAATTTACTTAAATCTGGCATTTTCTCTCATTTTTTCCATTGTGAACTTTTGTAATTAGCCTTTTATTCTAGTTTTAAGAAACAAAGACAAGTTAAATTAGTTTATTAAATTGGCACGTTTTGCTCCTTTTTGCTTAGTGAGGCTGTTTCTCCAGAACATGCCGCACACATCTCAGATTTCTTTGTGTTTCCTGCTGGAAAAACATATTGAAACCATTAAAAGTTTAAACTATCTTCTGCTGCAACAAGCAGAACTCAGTGAATGTTGGGTAAAAGAGAGTGTACTCAAGCGAGAAAAATTGGAAGAAAACGCTGCCCGTTCTTCTTTGAACTAAGCTTGAAGAAATAAGTTAAACTCCAGTGTTTGCGCTGGAAAATTAAGTTTGAAAACCCAATATCAAACACAGACCAGTGCAGCCTGCATGTCTGCAAATACAGTGTCGAACTCAATTATACAGTCATATATTCACACAAACGTGGCCAGATATATTTACACTTTTCAGCAGAAATAGGCCAGAAAAACAATGGATCCAAAAGAAAACACACACATATCACTCTCACTGTGCTGCACACATTAAAGATAGGGTAGGAGGTCTTGGAAAACCAGATAAAGTGAGTTACCTAATTAAAACACACAAATTCAAGAGTCCAAACCCCTTTCTTCAGACATCCCCCCGAAGCCACGCCTCCAGAGTACTGGCATGTGCAATGCTTATTCCTGAGGGTTCAAGAGCGCTGCACAGCATCAATTCGCCTGGTTCCGACCCCAGCTCCAGCTTGTGGATCCATTTAGTCTCTTCCAACACCCCCAATCTTACAGAACAGCCCCAGTTCGTACCAGTATGGCTAATGGTACATTCTCTAGTGACTTATGTGAGTGACAAAACAGTTTACCGGTGAACTTTACATCCGAATACAGCTAATATACTTAGCCAAACTCTAGCTTGTTTCCTGTACAAGTGCTCCAAGACTCTGAGAAGGAATGGTACATGCACAAAGAGGGGCATGCGCAAAGGGGGAGGGACAAATGACAGTTGTGTTTGATAGACATATCACCTTTCAATTATTTTTGATGAGCTGGTTAAAATGATTGGAAGGTGTTTTTTTTTTCAGTCCTGCCCATTCCACAGGTGACTACATTTTTTTTTTTTTTTTTAATTTTTATGTTAAAGCATTTAATTAATCGGTTGTAATTGTGGTGTGAAAGGGATTTTAAAAAATATAGTGCTCCAGGAAAACATCCCCCACCCCACCTTTGAACAAAATTGATGATTTCTTTAAGCTTTTTCCCTTTTCGGGGTCGCCACAGCGAATCACCTCCACATGTTTATTTGGCAGAGGTTTTTACGTCGGATGCCCTTCCTGACACAACCAGGCTTGGGACCGGCACAATTGAGGTTTGCGCCCCCTTGTGGCTATTGTGATGTATAGCGTAAAGAACCTTTGAACAAAATAAACTTTGATATTACTCTACAATGAGAACAGCATGGCCTCACATATGGAAGTCCATGCTCTATACCCTCCCACACAAACATGTCAGACTCCTTTGTGATTATGTCGTAAAAATTTGTGGTTTCTGTCCACAGTCACTAATGCATATAATGCAATACTTAGCATTCCGATCACTCAAAACTCGAGTAAATCTGACGGGCGATGAGTGTGACCTCTTGTACAGCACACAGAGTCTGATGACGAAAGTCTTTTCTCAATATGTGTGACAGCTCAATCCTGTGTGACACACTCCTGTCTCGTTGCCTTTATATGTCTACCTCCCCGGGCAACTGGCTGACAGCTCGGCAGCAGCTACAAAAAAAAAAAGGCACAGCAACCCCGCTCTGTCACAGGAGTACAGCAGCCACTCCTTCCAGAAAACACAGAGGAGGATTGAGAGACAGCAAGTGGAGATGGGAGGAAAAAAGAAAAAGTATAGACACGTTATGTGCAAAAGGTGGAAATAGACGTTTAAGGAGGGTCACCATTCATCATCCAGACAACCTTTTCCATCCTGTTACATGCTTCTTTAACTTTGTGAGGTGAATAACAGACATTGTCAGATGAATTTAAGACATTTTAAGCTGTGTTGAAAGTGGGAGGTGAATCTTCCAAGTGGTACAGAGTCAATGGAAACACAGGCTTGCATTGGTTTGCATCACCCCAATGGAAGTGTCAGTGACTTATTGATCAAGAGACACACTCAGACATATGAAGAAGACAGATACAGTTTGTAAAGCTAATATATCAACCGACTACATCTGCTCATTGTACTTCTCCTGTAATACAGTATCAGTGTTACCTGCGTTTAAAGCTGCAACACTTGGTGGTTCTTAACATCGCTGTGCAAAACAATTGTCTGAAAGGACAATCTTAGAATTTTATATGTAACATTTCCCTGCATGTTCAAGTTATAGAAAATCTATCATTGTAAGGCATATTTTGTCTAATCTCAGGGGTTTTCAGACAAGTAAGGGAGTTAAGTATGACTGGGGGGAGTTTTATTTAGTGCCAAATAACATCTGTGATGTAAAGTAGCATGTTGACTTGTGGGTCTGTACCTTTACTTTCTTGGTAAATATCATTGACATTTCCAGTTGAATAACCTCTCAGCTGGTATGTCTGTTTCTGCACATGAAATTTGACAACATAGCAATGTAGCTCTGTTGTTTATGTGTTGACAGGTAGCCCACCTCAATTATCATGACTGTGACTCTGGGCATAGCAACATGATTGGTCATTGAAAGGCCACTGTATTTCAAAATTAGTAATACCTCCCAAAATATTGGTCATATCATATATCATATCATATCGGCTTATCAACTTGCTATTTTTGCTAGTCTCTTCCTTAACCAAAAATACATAAATATGCTAAACTGCAGGAACCAGCTATTTCTGGATTTTGTGTGATGTGTGAGACACACAGACAGAGTGCACTTCCCTTTCATAATATAGGAGACATCAACCCTATAATGCCAAATTTGATAATGTATATTTTGAAGCCCTTTACATGATCAGTGTGACTTTTGTTTTTTTAACCTGATGTATACAATTTGATACATGCAATACATGGATAATCCACCAGGAGAGGAATTTGTTCATCCAAGGCCTTTCCAGTGATACAAAGAGATTGGCATTAATGAGGAAGGAGATAAAACTTTGCCAGTTTTGAAAAAGAACTACCAATTTGCAAGACATTTGTGTTATACTATTTTTGTTTCTTCAAAAATAGTAATATATGAGCATTAAGACCCAACGTATCAAATATGATACAAAATTGAAACTCATAAATGGAAATCAGTATTTAAAAAATGAAAAAAAAAACACATATTGGGTTCTTCAGAAGGACGAATAAAGGCTCAAGTTTCAAAGAAATGAAATTTTCTGTCAATAATTTAATGTTTCAGGCTTTACAGGGTTAATACTACAAAGAATCTAAATTTGCCTACAACGTGACAAGTTTTCAGTTTTTTTTTTTAGATCAATTGCTTGTTTGTTGTCATTAATGTGGTTTCAGCAACAGCCATTTTCATGAATACATCTTGCAGATTATCTTTTTGTTTGATTATACATTCAGTGCAGATGTCAGTCCCATTCAGTGACATACTTGAAGTCAAACAAGCAGTTAAATACTGATTGCTGATCAGATCATTAAACATAGCCTGGACGTGACTGCGCTGCTTTGTGTTTCAACTTGGATGCTTGGAAAAATTGATTTGCTTTTCCATAACGGTATGAAACTACATTAACTCATTTATCTTAATATTTAGTCATTGATTTGGACTGAAAGGAGATAGCTACAGAGGGAGGGCATGCATTAAGATATTACATCTTTTTATTATTATTTTTTTTATCCCACATGATTTTGACTCGAACATGTTTAATTGACTGGTTGGATTTAGATTTTTGCTTACAATTGTTATTAAGATCAAGTATTCAATACACTTAGACACACACCCACACACACTAATATTCAACTATCATTGCACTATTCAGAATAAACGTCAATACATGTCTTGAATACAACACATTGGGTAAGGATATTTCTCATTATTCCTTATTCCTAATGCATTCCTAAACATTTTCTAATCACGAAATGTGGAATATGCTAAAATCATGTAGGTTTTAGGCGTGTTCGTTAGGCATACATTGACACAGGGGTTTTATCAGCCGTTTGCAACACAGCCTCTTGCCTCTTAACTCTGTGAATTCCATAGAAACCGTCACGCCAACAGTCTGCAAAGCTGCAGAAGGAATCCGCGCCAAAACGAAAAGCACACATTTCTAATCTGAGGAAGAAACAAATCTGCGCTTTAACATTGTGAAAGACTTAAATATCAACAGGTTTTAGATACTGCATGTGCATACATTATGACAGATCTTTTTAAGAAGGAGGCTGTGCTGGCGTTGTTGAATAAGTCACATTGTTTTATACATTAATTATAGTATATATAGTTGCGTTTAAACAGGAATACCAAGGATATATTCATTTTAATTAACCGTAGCTTAGTAGGCATGTTGTATTTTTCAGAGTAAGGGCTATTTTCAGCAGGATTATTTTCTGCAATTACAGGCGTTTGTTGTCTCTATAGCACTTTTTTTAACTACTGGTATTTTTTATGTTATTTGCCGCAGCTATTTTATCATTTTTCTGACCTTAGAATTCAGTACACTGTTAAGTTTAAAGACTCTGGCAGATAGTTGTTAAATCTCCAAGGCTGTTTCAGTGACACCCTCTGCTGTTTTAAAGTGTGAGGCAGCTGTTGTGTTAACTTCCCCTCCGACTCTAAAACTTTTGTGACCTCCATTTATCTACGCCAATGATGTCTGTCTGTGTTTGTGTTATTAGTTAAAGCTCATTTTTCAGTAGTTGTCAGAGATGCCATAGTAAGTAGACATCATCGCTATTTGACCTTGTCAAAGCAGGTTTTAAACGTGTCATTTACATAGAATGTGACAACCTTTTAAATCGTAAATCGTTTTTGATTAGTTTTTTGATGAAGTTTTTTTTTTTGTTCATTTTAAAAATACACTCATACACCTTTCACACCTAAATAATGCTCGGAATAGATGCCAATATTCCTTTTCAGTATGTGGGAATGTTACCGTGTGAAAAAATGAAGTTGACATGCAATTTAGATCAAATATGCAACAGCAGAAAGTGGTTTTCTATATGCCACATGAGTTTGAGTCAGTATTTAAATACTAACCTGGAATTAAAAACACCTTGTGGGCTTAGTAACTCAATATATCATCATTTCAGCAGACCTGATTGGATGTAAATTCAGTTTATGTGAATCAGCAATGAGTGGCATTCACTACAGGCAGTAATAGCATGGAGAGGATTTGATTGACCAACAGTGAAGAACAGAGGTTCAATGACACTTCTGTAAGAGACCAACAAGGACTTGGGGTTCAGAGAAGCATCATGAAGGACTGTGCCTCTTCAAATACTAAATGGGTTTATTGGCAGGTTGCTGTCGTTCAGCAGGAGGGAGAGCAGTTTAGACACGCTGCTGGACGGACACAGCAGTGTCACAGTCATTCACAATCTGATTTCTGGGTCCCGGTTCAGGAAAGTGTCCAATTGGGATGCACTTATGAAGTGCCTGGTGATAACAAGAGAGGCTGAGGCTTCTATCAGAGGCAGACAGATTCATGCTTGTGGTTGGAATCCAAACCCGAGCCTGTTTCTGCTCAAAGGACGAAAGGAATTCAAGCCACTGGCAGTATAGATCAGTGTTTTTAGGATTTTCATTCACTTGTGGCTGGCATGAAACAAAAAGGGGAATGTCAGAGAAAAGTGATGAGGAAAAGAGGGAATACTAAAGTGACTGAGACCAAAACAAAATCTGTTGAGACTCGTACATTCTGATACAAAAAGACAGCAGTTAAGTGATACATCTTTGCACAAAACAGTGTTGTTGTTGTTTTTTTAACAACAACAACATGTGCTTCAGTGCAGCATACTGCAATAGACCTAGAGACATCAACTACAGATATGAAAGTGGCTTTAATGTAAAAATGTCATTTATTTCCTTTATGTGCATAACACTCACATGTTCTCTATGAATATAAAAGTGAAATAAATACAAATAATTTAGATAAACTGCATGAATTTATGTTTGATTTTGTAAAAAAACAAAACAAAACTGAGAAGCAAGAGTAAGAATTATGGATCAACTGGCGGATGTGAGAGCAATGGGTAGATGTGACTGAATTGTTGATTCAAGCACATCATACGGAGTTTGGATAGATACAGAGATGTAAAAGGAGGGAGAGTCTGCAATGAGTAAAGACATGCCAGTCTTTAAAACTCTTGCATCACAGCTGGAACTCCGTCAGTGCCAAAAGATAAGGCATTTTCAAACGACCCCAGCGGAGCCAGAAGGGGGATAGAATCAAAGAAGCAAAATGAGTTGTAAGATGAGAAGAGGTCAAGGAGATGGGTACGACTCAGATGTATAGCTGAGAAATTTCAAATCTGACACAAGTTTAAGTTTAGCCAGCCTCGACTGGAACGTTTATATGAAACCTGTCATTCAGGAAAAGAAGGATGCTCACAGAAAACTCTCTACAAAGCAAAAGCACTCCTTTTCCAAAGTGGATATCTAAAGCAAAGCCGTTCAGTTTCAGCCTCTGGCGTCTTTTGGCAAGGAGTTTGTTTGAAATGCGAGTTCAGGTTCGGAGGCTAGTTCAAAAATAGCACAGACCATCAAAAAAAACAAAAAAAAAAACAAGCAACACAGGGTCTTGTCGCTACTGAACACCACTTATCCTGACTTAATGCCATGTTGAGCCTTGTCAAGCACCTTCAGTCCTTGTCTGAGTGTCTCAGGGCCTTGATTGGAGTGTCAGGCCGAAGCACAGCACAGCACAGCACTCCATAAGTGGCTATCTGGTGCTTCATTTGGGAACACTTAAGACTCTCCCTCCGCTAATTACGTAACTCTAATTAGCTTGCGGGTTGGATTCAGTAAATGCCTAATTGTCTATTGACATTATGCAATGAGCTGCAACAAAACCCTCTATCTCAGTTACCGAAACGCCAGAACAGCAAAAATATATAGAACCCTGAAAGTGTCAATCTTTCTTTTTTTTTTAGGAAGATTCACAAACACGCGCAAACACAGGAAAGAGAATGCGAATATTCATAGTCAGTATTCCAATCATGACTTTTCAAAGTCAGCAAAGATGTGAAAGACTCCAGTCTGTCAGAGTTAGCCTGAAATATTGTCTTTTTTTTTTTTTTTTCTGGCTCCCTCTCCGTCTCTGTCTTTGTTCCTTTATCAAATTTAAATTAAATGAGCTTTACTGGGATGAAATGCTTGTGTTTGAGACAACAACAATAACAATACAAAGTTAATGAACAGTACTGAATTGCCACCAGACAAAGACGTAACAAGACATAAAAATGATTAACAATAACAGAGACACGCTTAGCGATTCTGCAACACAAGCCTGGATCCCCTGAGCATTTCTTGGATCCTCAAAAACTCACATTTTCCATATAGACAAAGAATATAGATGTAAGCATCCGCAAACTCAGTTTGGCTTTGGGATTAGGCACACATTCAGTTCTTGTGTATGTGTGAATTTATTCTAAAAGCTTTAGTTGGAAGGAACAGTAACACAGCAACGATGGCAAACGCTGCATGATAACTGCCATTGTCATTATTTCAGCTTTTACTTTGCAGGGGGAACATGTGAAGCATCAACAACGGCACATATGAGTGTTACTTTCCCAAAAAATAGTGATTATGGTTATTGCAATATTTATTAATATTTATTGGACAAGTGACTATTTTTGGTCATGTCTGAATACATTACATTACAATACAGTGATAGCAACAGTTACAGTGAGGGCAGTGAGTCAACAGTGTCAGGTCCAATGTGGTCCACAGGGTCTGTAAGGTCCACCTGTGTATGAACAGTGAGTGGACCTGCTCTGTTAGGTACCATGAAGTAATGGTACTA